>JAEIIF010013777.1:0-14533 GCA_018874455.1 Drosophila trapezifrons | reverse complement strand
TATATGTGTTTTTTGGTTCGGATTTTTTTCGTAGTGCGACTACGGTCACACTGACTTAAAGATAAGCAATATAACAAAAATGTCGAAATCTGACTTTTACCGAGGAAATGACAGAGGTTTTAATAGAAAGTGTTCAAGGAACGAATTTATATGGAACCATACGAGTCCATTATGTATATAAGCTGAAGAACCTTAAGTTAAAGTTTTGGCACCAATTGGCTTCTAAGACTTTTGTAAGACTGTTTTGTCTAATGAAAAATAAGTTTTTGGCTGGTATTTTTTCGATTGACCTATCGGGTTTGTCAATTAATGAGCAATTAATTTATTATTCACTCATTGAAAGTGCCCTATTGTCGTCTTGTTCGCACGTACGTATAATCCTATGGTTGCTGTCAAGCTTCTAATGAAAACTCTAATTAAGGAAGTTTTTGTCATTGACAAGATCTTTGTGTTTCCATCACTTAAAAATCAATACATTTTTCCCCAATCAAGAAAATATTACCTCAGAACCTTGCTGTTACTAAAAAGTTAATTTATATATTTATTTATTAGCTGATAATGAAGTAAAACTATTATTTAAATTGTAAATGGCATAAAAACATGTATTTTGACACCTTTAAATACTTAAAATGACCGATTTAAATCTGAAAATGACTTGAAATTATAAACTTCAGGTTAAAATCATTGCTAATTGTTTTCGACAACTTGATTGACCCCACAGCCCATCAGCAAGTCACATTTTAATTAGCCCTAACAAGCCTTAAGAAAACCCAAAGTCCAGCAACCTTTTACCTTTTTTTTCCACACTGGCTGACTGGGTTCCTTATCCTCGGGAAAAAATCTGTCCAGGTTCAAGAAAATTGGCTTGACCGGGGCATAGAAAACGAGAAAAACTCAATTAAAAGGCGTCTTTACTCAGCAGAGGGGGGAGGGAGGGCGGCAGAGGGGGGGCACTGGGAGCCGCGTGTAATTTTATTTATTTTTGAACAATTTCGTAATCAAAGTCAACCAGGCAAACAATCAACATTACTTTGTGGGCCAACGGCGAAATAAAAGAAAAATAAAAACATTAAATGGGTTCACACGATGCTGCTGCCGAAAAAATTGCGCCAAATTAATGAAAAGCACAAAATGACAAAAACGAAGTAGGAAAAAGTCAAATGAAATTCGAAGCGGACGAAGTCGAAAGAAATTAAATTTTCAAATGCAAAAAGAGCGGCAAGATCAGCGACAGAAAATGCAAAAAAAAAAAAAAATAAAATAAAACGAGTTCCGGAAAGCCTGAATTTAGTTGAAAGCAAATGCAAATGCAAATGCGACTGCAAATTAGAAGAGTAGCTGGGCCGCGAAAGAGAATTATAAGAATTAAATAAGTAATAAAGAAATCAGGCAAGGCAGGGCGAAAAAAAGTTAAGTTAAAATACAAAAATCATTTGCTTTCGGTTGGGGTCTGCCGCTAACAAAGTTTGTCAGTTTGCCACTTGTCAGATGTCCGACGTCGGTTGTCAGTAAATGTTTATGAGTTAATCAACTTGTAATGACCAAACGACGGCCGAAGGACGGGTCCGCACTTAAAGAAGAAAAGCGACGAAAGGCGTCCAGGGGGAGGGGGAAAAACTCGACGCATTCAGAAAGCAAACTGGAGGAAAAAATAAAACTTAATTAGCTTTCATTTAAAGGCAGACAAGAGAGCGCCGCGGCCAGTGCACAAAAAGTGGGTCCGGCCCCGCGTCGAGAGCTGCAAATGATGAAAAAACATCAGCATCAGCTCCGGCTTCAGCTTCAGCATCAACAGAAACAGAAACTGAAACAGCAAGAGCAACATTCAGTGGAACGAGCGACAAATAAACAAAAGTAAAAGTTTTTACCCACGTTTTCAGCGGAAATGCGCAATGCGAGGAGTTGTTGTGGCCAAGACACAGCCCGAGCTTGGCTCAAAGAGGCCGGCTAAGTAGAAAATCTACAAGACAGTTTGCAGGAGGCTTGGCAAGGGGGCGGGGGAAATGTCATCCAAAAGTTTGTGGCCCCAGTCCCAGCCATTTATGGACTTTCGGAAGTGGCAGTCAAGCCAAACGCAAACTACAATCAGGAATTTCGTCCATCTCGGTCGGTTGGTCGGTGCTTCGAGTGCCAGTTTCCACTGTATGCAAATGCGGCGAAAAATGCTAGAATTTGTAAAGTTTTCTAAGATCATATATTCCTATTTTATCTATCCAAGTCGGTTATAGTTCTTTACATGAGTTTTGTGAGTGGATAGAATTTGTTTCAAGTTTTATTTTGGCTTTGAAAAAATATCAAGAGCTAAAATTCAAAGGAATTCGGGTTTCTAAGAAAAACTTTGGGGTTTTATCATATAAATTATTAAGAACAAATTTATTACTATTTATTTTAGCTATACAAATATTTGTTTCGTATGATATTTTGCGATTTTTCAACCTTTACAAAGGTCTTTGCATTTCTTAAAATTAGTATGGGAACTCATTTCATGTTAATATTAAATTTGTTATTCGTATTATTGAAATAAAATTAATACAAATTTCTCTGAAAACCTCTACCCCTAAATAAAACGATTTTTAATATATAAATAATCCAAAAATAGGAATTCGGAATATCCAAAGACATCAAAGTATAGAATATTCCTTTAATACCCAACAAAAACCCCTCAGAATCAATTTGCACCAGAAACAAATTGTGTGGAAAAGGTAAGCATGCCTCTTGGAGTCTAGAAACCAAGGATAACCGACATCCCAACCCAAATCCCTTAATGTGACCTCCTACGTCGCCCCAATTAAGTACTTTAATAACTTCGCCGAAACTCAAGGAACAACTGCTAAACCGAAAACTGTCAAGCTGAAATCATATCAAGCAATTTGCAAGCCAAACATCGTGTGCTTCCGGTGTCCTTTAACGCCCGACTCCCGCTGCTGAAACCCCCGGAATGTATACCCTCTGCCAGTCCCTACAACCCACTCCCATATCCCCAATAAAACGTTGAGAAATTTGCAACAAGCGTCGACAATTTGCCCAGGTAACAACATTAAACAGTTAGCATAGTTGCCTGACAGTTGCCCACCGCCACCTGGCGCAACTTGCCCACTTAAAGAGCTCCAAAGGTTTTTGACAACAAAACACAACAATTACTTTTACGAGGTTTGTCGGAGGAGTGAGGGAGCGAGGTAGCTGGCAGCCAGGAGCTGTTGTGTCCTCGGGAATATCCCTCTCTGTTGTGTGCACACTAATTTCTGCGAAAGATAATCAAGAGTGATAATTATTTTTGTTGGACTTGGGGGCGATGCGAACCGCAGCTAACTGCGAGCACCTGCTGTGTGAATTACTTGAGCGGCGACAATAAGTTGGCACCCAAAACAACCCATCCCCATTACCCAATCCCATAGCCTGAGCAGAGCCTTAAAAGCCGCCCACTTCCGCCACATAGTTGGGGTATTTTCGGTGTCAGTTCTGCAGATGATAACATTTTGCCATAACGTTGACAACGACCGGAATGGAGAGGAGCGGAGCGGAGCGGACCGAGGCGGAGCAAAGCGTTGCGTTTATTCTCGGTTAGCGGCGAGAGATAGCTGGCGAGAGCCAAAAACTTTTGTAATTACATAAAATTTTTCGCAGGGGGTAAATAACTTTGAACCATGAACGGAACTCAACTGGCTGCGGCTACTGGGCACCTGCCAGTGGCTAGACTGGGTCCCGGGTTTTGGGTGTCCACAAACTGAGAGGGTTTTTTTTTTCGGGGACTGAAGATCGCGTGACCCCATAAAATGTTCACTAAGTGCGCCCGCACATTTTGATGTAATTAAAATTTCTGTTTATGTTTCCAGCAGTCTCGTTCGGTCCGCCGTCGCGACCATGAAAAATTCAAAATATAATTCCCGGGAAAAACAGAAAATTATTGAAATAAGCATTATGCTTTTATATGTGAAGGCATTATTCACGCTGTCGGTGCTTTCTCAAGAATTGCGTGCCCATCAAAATTGGTCAAATACTCTCTGCTGCTCGGTTTTTATTTTGTTTCTTGTTTTGATTTAGCTGTGTGAGCTGGCAATCGATGACATTTTAAGCCGATTATATATATATTGTTGGTTTTCTTTCAGAGAAATAAAATAGCAATTGTTGTATTTTTAAAAGCAATTTAACTTAAGCTACAATCAAAGAAAGGTGAATTATCTCTTTTAATAATATTTAGGCCTGGAAAAAATAAAGTTACATAGGGTAAACAAAACGGAACTATTTTGTATTAAGTTTGTACTGAACAGCTTTTAAAAAAGTAAAGGGATAAATATTTTTTAATATGTATAAGTTTTTCTAATACCTAGCTTTGAAGGGATTTAATTTAATTATGACTTTGTTCGTTGATAAATAATTCCCATTAATTTTTTGTTAAACCTTGTATATTCTTAAAGAGCATTCTCTCTTCTTCATAAACAAATATTCAATTCCGTATCTTATTAAACAGTCAAAAGGCACTCATCGCTTCCAATGTAAACGAATTTTATTGCTCACTCCCCGAGTTCTGGCTATTCCCCTGACCCCTCACTGACCAGAGTCTTCAATCAGCAGTCCACCAACTGAGTCAGAGTCGGAGAGTCGGAGTCACTTGTTCGCAAAGAGCACGCGAGGCGCGACAATTAAATTAAAAATAATTAAAAATTATGAAAATGGACAGAAGAACTCGAATTTCAGCTCCATCTTCATTGCCGTCGGACGGCGGGTTTGTTGAACCATTATTAAGGCCGCGCCCTCCGTTTTGTATGTCCTGACACTTTACATCGACGTGCCGACTGAGACTCAAGTCCAAGTCAGCGTTTAATGAAAATTTATTCTATGCAATTTGCTGCACAGCGAGGGGGAGTTCCATGCTTCGTTCTCGGTGGTCAGCGACTGCTCCGATTACACAGTCGCTTCGCTTGTCTCGTGTCAATCTAAATGTCTTTTGCCTTAATTAGAATTGCTTGCCGGGAAGCCGGGATAAAGCGACAGGAGAAGGTGGTACACTTTTCTAAAAATGTTGCACGTTTTTAGATAAATAAATAGGTTTTTAGATAAGTAAAATAACCTTAAAGATCTAGGTAATATATATATATATAGCTTTTATGATAAAGAGCTGGGAAATTTTATATTTGTTTTGTAAACACCTCACTTTATATTGCGCGCCTTAGTGTGACCATTTTAGTATAAAATTATCGATAAGCGCCTTATCGCATATTAACCGATAGATTTAGGCTAGATTTAGAAGATTATGGATACGGTCACTTGGTTTTGGCGAATATGAACGATCAGCACGTGTACAGATCGAGAAAAAACGAAATCATAGGAATAAAATCAATCCGACCTTATTATATGAAAATAAAAGCCTGGGAGTTTACAGTTTAGACAAAGAAATAAACTAGAGAAAAACTATATAAGCTCATTTCTCTTGTTTTCTTTACATCAAAATTACCAATAATTCCCAACTGGCCACCGCAGAAGACATAAACTTTTAAAGTAGCTCATAGCTTATTTTGTTCCCTTGACATACCCTATTTTTTGTCTCAGTGCAAGTGCAATTCCAAGCGGAAATAATATTATGCATTGACAGGGCAAGCGAGAGGAGGCGCTGGGCGGTTGTCTCGGCTGCCCTTTGATGCTAAATGTCGCCAGCGGCAAATTGTCGCCCCCATGTGGCGCTGTTTTCTGCAATTAAATGGGCGTGGCACTCAGTTTTGCGGTGTCCGTGTGTCGCGTCTTGCGGTTTAGGTCCGCTTTGGATCCCCCGCTACTGCCGCCGCCTGTTGATCTTATCTAATTGTTGCCGCCGCCACCGACGTCTGCAGTTGCATCTGCAATTCCGATTCCAATTCCACAATTCTGCAGCTCTGCCACTCCATATATTTATTCCATGTATATTATTGATAGAAGCTCTTCCCTGTCGTTTTTGATGTGGTTCCGCAACCCGCTTGTGGCCAACGTGTATAGTTACTGACTTGGGGCAAGAGGCTTCGAGGAGGCTTCCAGATGTGAAGGGCCCTCTCGGAAACATCTTGTCAAGTAACAGCATTATTTGCCGACAAAAAAAGATAACCAAAAAGGTTTCCCTTTTACACAATTTTACTTTTACTTTGACAAACTAAAAATAGTTAGTAGTCAAATTACTGTATATAGATATAGATAAATATACCTTTGATTGGAGTTGAGCAAGCCAGGTAGAAACAAATAAGGAAACTTATTTCAAACACAAACTAAAAGTTACATAAAATGGGCCAAAGCTTTGGAAATAATTTGTATAAAAAGAGCCCTGACTAAAAAGTGTGTTTCCAAGTATTTAAAAGTATAATATTTCACTTCCATTTGCAACTTTTTTATGGAAATATAGATAAACCATTTAATACAAATATTTTAGACTTAATTAAATTTTTTCTTTCGCTTAAATATTTTTAGCTCCCACAGAAAAGTATATTTTTAAACAAACCTAATATTTATATATCCAATTAAGCCTAAAATATGATTTGGTTTGCTTAATAAGCATAAAATAACTCAAATTTTCGGAAATACGAAAATCCATATTTAACTTAATGAAGTTTTAATGCAATGTTGAGCCCGCAAATTGACGAATTTCGGCTGCAAGGACCACAACCAATGCTGCCACATGCAGCGCACAATTCAAATTAAACAAATGCATTGACATTTGAGCTATGGCCTCAGTCATTTGAAAGTTTTTAATTTGAACAGCAAACAGCAGCAGGAGAAACAACAAAGCCAGAACATAAATCAAACAACTGACTGCTGTCGACAATGGCAATGGTACCGCATGCGTTTCGGGCCAAAAGGAGGTGCTGTGTGGTATCGGGGTAGATTGGATCCGAGTCCAGAAATAATTTCACCTTTTGTCCTGGTCCTGGTCCGTTGCCCCGGCACCTCAGCAATTTCGGTGACAACCTGTGGCTGTGCGGCGGAATAACCTCCGGAAACATTTGGTCAAGTATATGCTGCTGCTACTTGCAGGCCAGGCCAGGCAGGCCAGGCCATGTGCGTGTGTGTGCTTTGGGCCAAGAGAGGGCGTGGTCAGTTTAGAAAATTGACCGTACGACTGTTGCTGCTGCCGCCGCCGCCTCGTTATTCAGCGTTATAAATTTGTTAACCGCAACAACCATTTGGTGTAATTATATTGCAATCCTTCCCTCCCCTGGAAGTTGATTACCATCTGCACACACAGCGAGGCAAAAGGGGGGCATATTAGGACCTTGTTAAGCCGGACTATTGATTAAATTACATTTCGGGCGCAAAAGGAGCTTTAATTGCCAGGGATTGCCATAGCCATTGGGTTATGGCAAGCTAAATACGGATAATTACTTAAGTGAGTTTACGGATCGGTGGATCTAAGGCAGAGAAACATACTGTGACTCTTGATGTGGCAGTAAAGCCAGGAAATGCATAAGAATTTAATTTTAATTACCCTGAATTTGTTGTAATCTTGTGTTATGTTTTGTTAGTTATTTTCTTACATTTCTGTAAGATTTAAAGGTGAGTTTTTTGATTAAATTTATGTTGCGAACCTTCTACCTTCTTTTTAATATATCAAAGTATATTTTTAAGTTCCCAAAGTATCCCTTATTCGATGCCCTTTACTTTTTGTGGCTTTACTTCTCTCTGTTGCATTTTCGCTTTGCTGCCAGTCTGTTGTTTTATTGCATGTTTTATCCGTATTGGAATATTATTTGTATTATTATTGCTGTTGCTGGCACTCTTCTGTTTGCTCTTTGTTATTTATGTCCGGCATTAACTTGCTGACTCCTTCGTCCTGATGCCTCCGCCAAAGCCCATCCTTTGAGTCCGACTCTCTTATTGCTATTGTCCGCTGCTATCCGCTCGTAGAGCATTTTAATTAACCAGGCAGAGAGCCCGGCATTTACATTTGGCTGTGTTTTAATTTTTTTTACGGCCTGCTGGAAGGCCTCGGCAATTATGGTCCAACCCCCGGATAACCGAAATAAAAAAAAAACCAAAAATAAAAACGAACGAAATCCAAACCGAACTGAACCGCAACTGCAGTGAAGCAGAGAGAGGGAGCACTCATGACCACCACCTGCAATGCATCCAAAGTACGAGCTACAATGTTAATTAACTGGGGGAGAGCTTATATACTATATATACGGTTCATGATTCAGGCACATTCCATGGAAAAACAAGTGAGATTTTTAGAACATTTTCCTAACACCGCTGTGGTTTTTCCTTTTTTGGGTTATAGAAATGGAAGATATGCATTCAGTTTAAAATAGTATTAAAACAATTTAAAGCCACTGAAGCTCTGCTTAGAAGCTATGGAAAAATAGGCCTTCAATTTGTTCTTTTCCGAATATACATTCACAGCCAAGTTAATTTGTCATTCTTATAGTTTATTACTTTCCTTGGTCTTTGACTTATTTCATACAATTTGTGCATAATTTCATTTATTAAAGCACACTTTGCTTGCCATTGTTCTCGCGCAGAGAACTCAGTCTTCAGCTGTGTGGGTAATCCGAACCGACCAAAAACAACAAAATTGGCGGATAACTGGAGGCATCAATTTATGTGTGCGACACACTGAAAAAAATAGGCATTCAACTGATATCATTTCATATTTAAATCGTAATAAAACTTTAATAATCTTCTTTTGTAGAAAGTACGGACTTAAAGGTTTACAAAGATGTATCTAATTAAAACATGGAAATAAATTGCCTAGGAAAGGTTTAAGATATTGTACAAAAAATCTTAATAGATACAGAGAAATCTTTACTAGTTTTTCAGTTAAATAAATTCATTGTCTATAGATTATAATAATAACAAAATAGGATCCAATTAATAAAAATATTTAAAAACTTCGCAAACAACCTTATTAACTTACTTATTAACTTACTTCTGACAAAATTTCTTACTTAAAACATTGTGACACCTCAGATAACTAGAATTTTCAATCAACTTGTGTCTATTTATATCATTACCCATCATTCAAGTCCTGTTAGACCCCAGAGTGTTATTAGTTAAAAGCATTTTTTTTTTTTTTTTTTTCGCTGTGCAGGCGACAGGGGCCGTCATCAGGACACCGCTGACGCTGTAGCTACTGCGGCTCATCAAGGCTCATGGCTCAAGGCTCTCGGCTCGCCAGAATGGCATCCAGGCATCCAGGCAGTCAGGCTGTCTGGCACGTAGAGCGCAACAAAAAGCCGGAGTCCAAAATTGACAGCAACAGGAGCCGTGCTCCTGCCGGCGAGTTTTCAAGTGGCCAACCGTCTGGCCCGACAGCGCCCAGCATTTGCATCCCATGTCGCCTCCGTGCCGCAGTCCCGTTCCCAGTCCCGAACCCATTACCATTCCCGCCAGAAATCCACTCTTTTGGCCCCGGCCACCCCAGCGCAGTGCAAACATTTTGGCTGTGTACGTGCCATGTCGCTAAAAATCATGGCCCGCATTTCTTGCTCACCGCTCGTCCTTTTTTCTTTTTTTTTTCTTTTTTTAAATAAACATCGGCAGAGGGACCAACCAGCCGGCTCTCGCATATTTATTTGTTTATTGCAGGGAGGCGAGTTGAACCCCTGTTGATGATTTTGCTTGGCTGTGAGTTTTTATGCGTTTGCTGATTTATATCAACAGCTATTTAATGTCAATACAAAACGCGATGTGGAGAGGGCGAGGAGGCGAGCAGGCGTGCGTGGGAGGTGTGCGAATATAAATCCGTTGCCTACATTTGCGGGCTGGCTGCATTGTGCCAGTGTTGGCCAAATGCGATTGAAATGCGGCAACGCGTTGATTTGCTTTCAATGTTTTCCTATTCAAAGCTTTCGGTTCACCAGATGAATCAGTAATTGTGGTGATTCCCTTTGCCTGTGGTTACATTTTTCTCTCTAGCGGATTTTATCGATGGCGAAAGAAGTGTGAACAACTTTTTCCTGATGGATAAATCAGTGTTGCATAATGGTGATTGTAGCAAATCTTATGTTCCGCAATTTAAGTTGCAGTTTCTTGAAAGAATAAATACAATAATGTGATTTATTTTTTGTTATTTTTCTAAAAGTTCAAACCATAAATTTACAGCGGAACAAAGTCCTAGGTCTGCTAATACATTCAAATATTTCTGTACATATAGAATAATATTTTTTGTGTACTTGTTAAACCCCTTTAATAACAAAAATACATGATTTCCAACTTTACTGCGGTCAACATGCACAAATAAAAATTCAATTAGCACAATTTTTAATATGATTCCCCCATAAATTAATTACATTTAAAATGACACTAGCGTTTCCATGACATCTCCTTTTGAATTATGATATATATTCGTAAACTGTGAGTGACTTTTTTAATTCGTTGCAGCTCAGTACGTTTTTTCCATCCCTGATTAACTGTTTATTGTGACAAAAAAATTTTAATTTGATACATTTTCCAAGGGAATGGGTCGGGTGTGTGTGTGTCTGCTGAATCAACGGGTGTGTTCGCCGCGTGGGCAGCCGGCCAAGCGACTCGTTTCGTGGTCAACCCATCCGGGTGCAATCGCGACCTTCCACATTTCCATCTGCCGAAATGAGTGTGTGGCTACTGGCTTTGTCAGGCATTGTCTAGACTTGATTCGAGTGCTGGCGTTGATTTATAATTATTGTTTGAGTGCCGAGCGAGCGACTGTGTGCTGGCAGGATGACCAGCTGCCACACCTACCAGACGACAGTCGCCCTTCCTCTTTGCATTTCCCATCGAAAGCACCGCCCATCGCCCGTTTCCCATTTTCCATTTCCCATCCTGCCATCCTGGGGCCCCGGTTTTTACCATTCGTCGCACGCTGACTAATAACCAAATTTCATTTCCTCAATTTTTGATTTCCTGCACTCTGCGGTTATGGCAAGCAGCAGCAGGACGAGGACCAGGACCAGGAGCAGGACCACGAGCAAACAGCAGCATATTTTATTATTTTAACACGCGCCAGCATCAGGATCAGCACAGAGAATGCTAAATTTTTGGCACGCACAGACACAGAATCGCCCAACTCCCCTCGAAGAAGGAGCAAAGGGTTAACAGCTGCAGCCACGCCCCACTTGGGCGCAGGCAGTTAGTCCTGCCATTTGTATGAGTTTGTCAAACCGAAAATATTCTTTTTGTTTATTTTTTTTTTTTTTTGTGGGGTTTTCCCTTTTATTATATGTATGTAGGTTTGGGCCCGGCCATTGTTTGTTGCCAGAAATCATATTCATAAATAAAATTTGCATTTGGCATTCGGGAGGATGCGCGCATGTGTTGCCAAGGGGCAGGACCAGAGGACCAAAGGACTAGGACCTGCCACTGGCTAAGAAAATTTGGAATTGAATCGAGAACGAGCAAGGACAACTGCTGCGCCCATATGGGTGTGCGTGTGTGTGCTAACTGCCCAACATTATGGGACAATGGAATGTCCTTTTTAGTTACGTGCCAGGCTAATATATATAAATACGGCTTGCCCCGTTCTGACCTGACCTTTCATAATGCTGTCAATTTGTTCGCCTGCCTGCACACACAACGCTTATGTAAGTCCGGCATGCATATAAATAAATGTATAAAACTCTGGAAATATGCAATAATAAACGAAGTTTAAATGCTCTCAATGTATTTATTTTGTTTATATATATTCACATTTAAAGCCACAGTCGAAGATAAATATTGGTTCGATCAAAAAGTTAATGTATTCATTTGGCAGAATTTACATTTCGAATTTCTCCCTCAAAACACAACACAAAGATGGCCACCTTTTTATGTAGGGCATCGAATACAACGACCATTTTATACATTTCAAATGATAATAGCCGAATTATGAATATTTTATATAAATAATAATGCCTGTCCCTGTTTATGTCTCGTCGTTAAATTGGATCAAAAATAATATGGATATAAATTTGAGAATTTCAACTTGCTGCTCCTCCACCTGCCAATTGTTGTCACCAGCAAATACCGATCCCAAGTTCTTGGCAGCTCCTGCCGAATCAGAATCAGTTATTTCAGAGGTGAGCAGCCATAAGACCATCGCAACCAGCTGTCAGTGCCTGTCATAGGCAGCCACAAATTCGCCCACAGCCCACAGCCACCGATTCCGATACAGGCGCACAAGTTCGGTGCCGAGGAGCTATTCATGTGCAACAGAGTTGATATGAAAACTAAAACATTCAACAGCAAACTAAACAAAAACTATGCAGGCGAAACTGTCGTAGGAAGATTTGAGCCAAGTATGTAAGTCCTTTCAAGCCGAACACACAAAATTTGCCGCGCCAAATGGAACAGTGACATGCGCACATACAAACGTCATTCGTTATTATTAGAACTTAAACTGGAAACTGAGCTCAGTACAGTTTTTCGCTACTCCGAAAATAAATTTGTCTGGCGCCCAACGTGGGGCAATATTCAATAAATTTCAAGGGGAAAACCTTATTTTAAAAGATTTTAGTTATGATTTCTCTATTGTACGATAACATAAGCCAAGGTATTTGATAATTAAAAGAAATTCGTAATTAATTACTATTTTTATAAAAAATATTAGTTTTTTTTTTAGATAAAACATTTTTGTATTAAAAAAGCCAAAAATGATTATTGTAGATAAATTGTAGATAAGAAAAAATAATTTAAAAACTTCCATAGATGTACGCCTCTTCTAGAACCTTCTGTATATTCTGTGCAACTATTTTCCCTAGAGCAGAACCACTTGTGACCCACTGTACTCGATGCTACTTAGAAGAAGCACAACCAGCGGAAGCGGAAGCGCGCGGCAGGCAACTCGAAGAACATATCAAAAGTTGTAGCGCGACTTTAATTAAACTTTGCAGCGAACGCGAACAGAGAGCTCAACTGGCGCAAGGAGGGCAGTACTTTTGGCAGTTCTGGCATAAGAACACACTCACACACACATCACAACGACTAGGCGGAGCACACAATGGCTGTGTCTAGGATGAGGGTAACAATGGCTTAGAAACTGGGGGAAGCTGAAGAGCAGAGCACAGGCGGCTGTAGGAGCCAGGAACAGGACCCAGAAGTTGGCGAAGGAACAGGACTTGCACACCAGGTGCCACACAATGTCATCGTCGTCATTGTTGTTGTAGTTGTAGTTGTCTGATTTGAAACAAACTGTTGATGGCTTGTGGCAGGCTGAAAGACGGGGCGTGGATGTCGGCCACACAGGAGACAGGGACGCGGCAGGACTCGGGCCAGAGGGCAGGGAGCTCGCTCTGTATTAGGGCGACACCCGAGACAGTTAAGGATTAAATAGTAAAATACCACAAATTGCTGAAAATGCCGCAGTGTTTGCTAAAATGTAGTGCCTTCATCTCCATCTCCCCTTGCCGCTCGCTGGGCATGCTAAACGCTTGCTCTCTCCCTCGCTGTTGGAGGATGTTGATGGCAGATGAAGTTTCGCCAGGGGTGCTTCGTGCAACAATGTCGCAAGTGCATAAAAAGAATACAAAAGCATAGAATTAGTTGCAATGTGTGCTGCAACTTTTTCGCCTTTATTGTTTCTTTTTTTCCCTCCTCTACTTCTGCTAATGTATGAGGAGGCAGCTGTTAAAGTATAGAGTCCTTTCACTAAATAACATGCAATGCCAAGAAGAGAAGCCAATTTAAATTGATGAGTTGGTATTAAAATAAATAATAGTTTCTTGAAAAATAGTACTCTTATTTCTACAAGTCCATTTAAGGTAAGTCCTTTCATGGACTTCCTTAGAAAAATAATATTTAGCTTAAAACCTGAACTTCTTTCACTCAAAATTTAATAAGATAATTTGTGTGTATACTCCCCTGTAGACTCTCATATCCTCTTAGCCTTCTGGCTGTGTCGAATTCCCAGAAAGCATTCACAGGAATTATAAGCCCCAAAATATGGCGAAACCAGCAGAAGAACCTTAATGAAAATTGTTGCCAAAGGAATTCCCGTTCGAGTATCTGTTGCCGGCTCAGTCGTCTAAGCCACATCGGCATCTGCTCGAGACGGGGCAAGTTTGACGAGCTGCATCGTCTTGGTCTTGGTTTTGGTTTTAGTCTCGCTCTCTCTCTCTCCCAAGCCAGGCAGCACCTCATTGCGTGCTAAATGGTTTCACGCCGCAAAATTGCACCCAGACATGGAGGAGGAACTCTATGGGCCAACACTAACACTTAAACCCACACATAAAGGCAGGAAGACAAACTGCTGCGTTAGTTCAGCTCGGGATGAAGGGTAGCTGGGACTTTCAGGCTGGATTTCTTAGCGCTTCGGTGCTTTTTTGTATTTTTCTTCATAAGCAAACAGTTGCTCAAGGAATGGACAAAGGGAATACAGGAATGGATGAGGGCTTTAAAAATATTAAATCCGAATTCGGGTGAACTTGTGAAAATCGTTTTTAATAGCTTTTTAAATTTCATAATTTTTTCTATTTTAATTCATGGAAAAGACTGGCAGTTAGTCTTTAAAACATTCAGGCTTTCCATAATATAAATAAAAAGCAATAAGTAATATCGAATCAATCTGGGGTGCCCCAGAAATCACTAGGGTTATGAAATCACTTAAAAAGGTGTCTAAAAGTAT
>JAEIIF010013770.1:0-29513 GCA_018874455.1 Drosophila trapezifrons | reverse complement strand
AGCCTCTAATGAAAACTCTAATTAATGAAAACTTGTGCCCTGTGTCATAAGGCCATTACTAACATGTAAATGTATTGCCTGGGCCCCACTGGGTTTGTCTATTAATGATTTTAGTTTAATGGTATGAGTGGTGAGGCTCCTGCTAGAAACCCCCACTTAGAGCTTAGCTCCGTTTTGATTTTAGTTTAAAACAAATTGTTCTTTATTTTTGCAGATGACTGACAATGCTGAGATCTTTCTTCAGTCTAAGATGATAGACACGGCAAACAGTTTTCACACAGAATTCTAATTGGTTTCCTTGCCTTTACCACACCTTTACCCCTTTGAGCATTTATAGTGATATTAATTTGTAAGTTGTTGCACCTAAAACTAAAACAGTTCATTTAGACGCAATGCCTTTTTGTTAAACTTGATATACTTTAGAAGAACTAAGATCAGACGTCAAGCATGAAAATAAATCATTTCTCGTGTGATTCTTCAATAATTAACTCGTAAGCATGCTAAGCAAACGTAAAGTGGCACACAGATACACCAACTAAATATACGTAATTTTATGTAACCCTAATTGTGCCTTTTCTTGGGGGCGATATCCATTAATTTCCCTACTCATCTGAACCCATCTGAACTCATCTGGCCTCGCTTATCCCAGATTACAAATGATATTCCCTTTTTACAAAGTATGAAATTAAATTTTAGCCGCCTTCGAAATCCTCTCAGGGACATCCCCACTGCGAGCTGACAAATCACTCCACATTAAGGATAAGTCCTTGTTCAATTTGTTTGTCTGTTGCTCCTGTCTCTGCTCCTGTACACGAATCACTGATGATAAATACGGCAAGGGACGAATGATAAATAAGTGTCACTTGCAATAATTTCCCAGGAATCCGACCGCCTCTCCTGACGAAGCCCAAGAAGTCTCCTTGAGGGGGCATTTCACAAGTAATTGACTTTCTGATGGGTGTTAATGCCCCTCTGGTCCTCCGCTTACCCCGGACTGTTAGCTAAGAAAATCATTTAAAAAGTACGGCAAATAGTGATGGATTAGTTGTATACACGGAAAGAAGGAGCTGGAGCCGGGGCAGGATGTACTTAGCTACGTGACATGTGTGTGCAGGCAAAGCATTCAGTCAGGATAACGTTACGAGCATAATAGTCCCCCGTCCAGGTCGTATCTAATCAGAGGCAGACACGCTAGCACTGGAGGATCAAGGGGCTTCCTGCCCGGACCCGACAATATGGGGCGGCGGTGGGTAATTGAATCTAATTGTTCGGAAGCGCAGATAATGAGCACGTAAAAGGCCAAGGACACGTCGCCGGCAAGTGAGTTCTTGCTGGGGAAAATCATCAACTGGGTGTGGGCCAGGCAGAGAAACATATACCCGCCGACATTGAGTAAATAAGCAAACACATCAATTCGGTTAATAAGATACATGCGTAGGACATGCAAACAGGACGCTGCATACGAGATGAGGTCGGGACGGATCTGGGTTAGCTGGCTCCCTCCTCTCTTCGATTATTTGAGTTCGAACAGGGAATGGGATGTGGTTTAGATCAATCAAACTGGCTTCTAAATTGGTTCTTCTGTTGAAAAGATAAATTGACGGATGAGATTTAATATAATACATTTTTAATGTAGAATATGTGGAGAATATAAAGGTCTATAAAAAGTAACATATGAAAATATAAATGTACGAAAGCAGCAAATGTTAAGATTTATAAAGAAATACATCCCATTTATGTATCCAGTTACTAACTTAATTAACTTGACTTGGGAGCTTTTAATGCTAATCCTTTAATGTGATGCTCTCTGTTGCTTAATTTGATATTATATTATTTTAAATATAAACAAGAACACCAAGAACTTGAACCTATATTTATGTGTTAGAAAGCACTGGTACTTTATTATTTGTTTCGACTTAACCAGGTCATAATGGGCCATAATTCTGCAATGTTATAAGCCCCAAAAAGGCATTTACAAAATTCCCTTTTATCTTAATAACCTTTTTTCACATTTACTCGCACATTCTCTCGCTCTGCGGAGAGCCCAAAAGAACGCTTCAAAATCCCCATGATTCATGAGTGGTATTCATAAATTGAGTTAGCAACATAAAACAAATGGCATAGGGCTAACTCAACGGGCCGCAAAAAATGCCACCTTCCTCACCACATGTTACAGATACCCGGGCAACGCCGCCACGAATCCCGGCCAGCTAATGGAACGGCCTTGTCTAGTACAAATGTTTTGCATTATTGGGGCATCCTGGCTAACGGATGGCAGGACTGAAAGGACTGCAGACGGGCGGAGGACTGCGAGCTCACATAGACAGGGATACACGTAAGTTACATTAGTCACTCACTTGCCAGTGGGAAAATTGCTGAGAGTGCTGAAAATACTTGCAGGCTTCGGAGGAAATTGTTTATAGAGAAGCAAGGGGCCAGCATGCCCCGCCTGCCGAAAACCTGCATAAATATTCCAGACACATACCGAGTATTCTATCTGCCACTGTGTGTTGTGTTGCGTTGTGTTGCCATAAATGCTTCATCTTCAACTCATACATATTAAAATCTGGCAAAATAAACTTCAACAGTTCACAAAAGCCCCTCCACACATAACATAACACAGGCATGCTCGCAGGACCCGCCAGTAAGCGGGAGGGAGTTGGGTCGCTCATGCATTTTAAAATTCAGCCATTAGAGAGACCAAGTTATTTTGTATGCATAATATTATTCGAGTTCGCCCTAACTCGTTTCTTGTTCTTTTTTCATGTCTGTTTTTGCTTGACATTGCATCTAAAATTGTGGCAACACGACCCTCAAGACACTTTGTGTGCGGACAGTGGCAAGAGGTGAGTCTGAGGTCGGAGCAATTAAATGTTTTTCATTCAATTTGCTGCATAAATCAGTTTTAAATGTTTTAGAGCAAATAAACTAAATACGAGCAGCTCCGGCAGAGACTTTGGCTAAAATTGGACCACAACACATCATTTAAAAGTACACTCACTTCGAGCTGGAAAAGGCCACCTCAGGACAATGGCAAAAATACTGGCTTTTTGGGCCTCAATTTTGTATTGTTGTTTTCTTAGGGAATAAAGGAAAGGCCTTTAAATTGATAATAAATGTTTGGTTTTTAGGTAGATCGTTTACAAATAAATAACTACACAACGAGGAAATATATCAAAAGCGATGGTTTAACAATTAAATGGCTCAATTTTAAAATATAACAAAGAGTGCAGTTTTATTTCAGTAAATGGGATCATTGAATCATTATATAACATTTAATTGGCTTTAAAGTTTATTTAATTAGCCACTTAACTATAAATGCAATTAATTAGGCAAGTCTTTGTATCGATTGCGAAATTTATGTGTCATTAATTATGTATATTCCAGAAGTGCTGTTCATCGCTGAAATATTAATTGCAATATTTGCCAATTTAATTGTTTTTTCCCAAACGATATAAAATAAAACATGACAATATATTTGAACGAAGCCAAGAGGAAATTCCAGTGATAAATTAACTTAATGGAATTTGAATGTTTACATTTTAGAGCCTTAGAGCAAGAGGTGGACATTGTTTGCCTTATTGGTTCTCTGAAAGAATTGGAATATTTATAAGAATTCGTGATGTCCATAGTCCGGGCGAGCCCAGAAATTACAACAAAAGGTAATTTAGCACTAACAACTTCAAGGCAAACACTTAACTTACCTGCGGGTGTTGTGTGTGTGCTGGGATGGGGAGTAGTGGAAGGTGAACGGTGAACTCATTCACCTGCATGATGGGAAGTAAAAAGCAATTTTCGTAACATTTGCATGCCTTAAACTAACACAGACGAATAGAGCGCCGGCAGGATAAGGATGAAGCTCCTGACGATGCGAGGAGGACGATGATGATGGCGCTGGCGATGGCGCAGAGAAAACACGGCCTACCTCTTGGCTCAACGAGGGGGAGTGTGAGGAAATGGACCCACGTTCGAGGTTGTGCGTCTGCTGGTGTTGGTGTAAGTAGAATGGAGTACGTGTTATGCTGAAAATGCAATTTGCCTTCTGTGCGAAATGTACGGAAAATTTATGCAAATTTATCCCTTGACCCCCACAGTGTCGCCCGCGTCCTCACTTTACGTACCCCGCCCCATTGCCCTCCGCCAACAAAGCGGAAACAGGAAGTGCGACCATTGTTCGGGAGTGTGTGTATATTTGAGTGTGTGTGTGTGTGTGCTTGCTTACCCCCAGTGCGAGAATGTGTGAAAGCGCTAAAATGAAAATATACTGAAATATGCCATGAAATGGAAGAGGGGTCTCCCCACAGCTAGAATGAGGAATGTTCACCGGACTTGATAAACAATGGAAATTCTCTATAAATATTATATTTAAAAGAGTGCAGAAATGTGTTTTCAATTTTTAATCTATTTTTGAATTAGAAAAAAACCGAAACCTACAGATATTTAAAAAAGGGAAACATTTTCTATTGAAATGAGCTCTATTGGAATTTAGCAAGAAAAATGTTAGCTTTTTTTTACGATTTATCAGATTTCTTTATGATTAAACATTGTTTTAAAGCCTCTTTGTTTATTAAGTTCAGAGGTTAGCTCCTTTAATAAAATATACTTTTTTTTCGAAGTATATTGTATATTTAATCCATGAACTTTGTCCTACACATTTTTGTTACTATATTCAATGCCTAAATAATATTGTAATTACTTTATTTATGTGACCAACCTAGAGTAACCCCTTAAAGGGTATATCAATGGTTATGATCCACAAATAAGACCCACAGATGCAACAACTAACGCGACAACAACAAAAATAGCAACAACAACAAGCAACAGCAACGGCGAACGCGATTGCGGCAAAAAAAAATGTGTTCACAACGTGGTGTAAATTCGCCATCGATAGTTTTGACATTACGTATACGCAGCGTGGGTCGTGTGTTACTGCCATTGTGGCACCCCCTGCGGCTGCTCTCGGCAGCGAGGCCTGGCCACGGAGGCACAACGTAGAAGGGGAGAAATTCGAAGGATAAAAGTGGGAAAATATTGCAAACATGGCCACATTGGTGAGCACCACCAGGAGCTGAACCTGGCCAATGGCAAAGCAATTTCTGTGTGTGTGTGCGGCGGGAAAAAAATGAAAAGCCGCCGGTTAGTTCCACAGAGCCATTCGCAACGGTATACGAGTAGGGTGTAGGGGATGCACAAAGGAAAATTGGTGGAGAATCTAAAAGAGATTCGGATACAATATTCAACAATTAAAACCAAACTTACATTCCCAGCAAAAGAGTAACAGTTTGATCTAATTAACGTCTCAAATAAACTTTAATTTTCTATAATAATAACCAAATAACCTTTATCCAAATTAAATCTGAACAAAGGCTTTAGTTTAAGAAGTCCCCTATTTCCTTTAAAATAATATCCCTTACAAAATACTCTTTAAAATCACAACATTTTCATAAAATAGTAAGTAAGTGTAAGGCACTAAAAGGGTTCTTAATAATAATTAGATTTTTAACACACTTACATGTTGCCCCAAGGGTGTGATACTTTTGATTTGACATTTTGATGTGGCGACCTGTTTTATTGCTATTTTTCTGTGCGTGCATGTGCGGAATTGTTTATATTGCGTTGCACGTGCCTTTGACATGCCGATCCCTGGTTCCCGTGCCCATTTATGGCTCCTCGTCCGCTGTGTGTGGCCAGGGTGAGTGGGAATGTTTGCCAGTGTTTTGGCTTTTGGGCAAAGAAGTTGAAGCGTATTAGGCAAACACAAGCCTCAGGCATCTGGCACAAACACTAACACACACACACACGTGCTGGCTACCAGAATGCTTGAGTGTGTGCATGTGTGCGGGTGTATAGGGGGGGAGGGGGGTTCCTTCAGTCGGTGTGAGGCAAGTGGCAGATAAACGACGGCGCTTAATGCGACCAAATCTTTTTAACGCCGCATCAAGCCATTTTTCAATCCCGATCTGGGCGCAAAGATTAAGTTGTCTCTAAGTCGTATCACAGCAGGAGTCCTTTAGAGGGCGGCGTGTGAAAAGGACCCTGGACAATGGAACAGGGGCTCGGGAATAAATCACACTAATTTCCCATTCTCTTTTTTTAATACTCTGTGCATTCTTTGGAAGATTGCATTGCATGTTTTAATAGGGAATGGGATTGGCTCTTAAAGAAAAACTTGGGAAAGTTTTACACTTACTTAAGGCAATATTTGTTTGTTTTAAGAAATTTAGGCAGGTTTACATAACAAAATATATTAAGGTGTTTGGTGGTGGTATAAAAATCAGAAGGGGTTTGAAATCCCTTAAAGAGACGTCTAAAAGTATGCAATAAAATATTTCAGGTCCGAAAACTCTATGTGTTTTGTTTTATTTTTACGATGTAACTTTTTGTAGTCTAGTTAAGATTCTAGATAGTTAGATAGATAGTCTAGATAGATTCTTTGAATTATATATTAACAATTGCTACTTAATATCTCTCACAGTTATTTTTTAGGAATTCTGGTCTGATCTTAAATGAATTTCTTACCCAGAGAACTCTTATCGATTTCTTTTCTATCCCATTGTCCATGCTGCTCTTGCACCTGACCATTTCCACCTGCCACAAATTGCAGCACTCCACGCCAGAGTCCGGAGAAGAAAAAAGAATGGGGAAGAGAAAAAGTTTAATTTCTCGCATGAAAATTAGTTCAGTTCAGTTAAGTTCAGTTCAAAACAATTATTTCAACTTTGCGAATTGGCCGGGAAATTCTAGGAGACCCTGAAAGACGTAAATGAAGCCTGATGAAAGTGGAACTTTTATAACGGAGCGCGGCGTAAAAAAGCCGGAGAAGGAAAGTTTCGCTTACATAATTTACAATTTACTTTTATGAATGCCCAGGGAGCCGCCAGTGGAGGCGACTTTGCTCCAGGATCCGTACACATATATATATATATATATATTCACATTATTGTCTGCGGGACCGAGACTGCGACTGAGACTGGCGGCATTTTTAATCAGAGCGGATTCCGCTCGCTATCTTTGCGCGCAAAAGTTGTATAATAATATTCATGCCTGACATCAAATTCATTAAGAGTGATTAATATTTGTTTACTGCTCTTGTTTACTGTTTTCCGACTCCAGCTCTTGCTGCGGCGAAAGGAACATTAATTAAATGGTTTCCCAAAAGAGAATCTCTATCCGAAGCGTTATCTCCAATGTGACATTCGCTGCTCGCTGCTCTCCTTGGATGCGAATTAATGGCCGGCCGAGGATTTACGGCTTGAAATATATCAGGGATATTAGCCAATTTTTGGCAGCCAAGCCAAAGCCAAAAGGGGTCTAGCTCCTAAGTCTCTGGACAAATGACTCCTGGCCAAAGCATCGGAGATGCGATAATGCGGCTTAATTCCTGGCCTTAACGAGGTGAATGTTATGGCTGCCATAAATGCGGCACAGGCTCCGTCATCGGACGCGTGGTTAAACTTGTTTATGACGGCAACATATTGGGTATCCGGCCAACTGGAGTTCTGGCAGCCAGGAGTCCTGGAATCAAGTGGCTCAAAGCACTCGCTTTTTTGCCAGCCTGCGCCATTGCCAGTCCCCATTTAATTAAGCCTTCAGCTGCAGAGTCCCCGTTCAGCGGTTCGATAAAGCGGAACATACCCCCGGTAGAGTTTCCATCAGTACACGGAAGAAATTCTGGATTTTAATAGGTACGAATACCATGGTTAGCTCATTTCAAGAAAAATAAAATAAAAATTTAAGACATTAGAATGCATTAAAATTTATCTTGCTTTGAACAATGTATTCTAAGCTGTGAAACAGAATTGTTATTATAATATTTATCAAATAATTACTTAAAGAGATGTCTAAAACTATGCTACAAAATATGTCATCTTAAGAAAACCAAATTTTCACCAACTCACACATTTTATTGCATACTTTTAGGTACATTTTAAAGAGATTTATAAACTAAGGTATATTTTAAAGTGATTTAAAAACTTTAGTGATTTCTATGGCACCCCCCGATAATTGAATGGCTTAAAAAACATTCTTCAGAGTTCTATAAATATTAAAAATAAGCTTTCTCATTGTGTATGCTGCCCCTTTTCCCGAACAGCCCCCTTTTGGGTTGGAGAAGGTCTTTCACAGCCGCCTCTCCCGCCGGTTGACTTCAAAGGTTCCTTCTGCTTTACATAAATATTTATGCGAGTTAATTTGTCGGCATATATGCCAAGGGGTGGTCAAAGGGGACGGGGTCGGGAAGGGGGCAAAAGGTCAGTTGGGTGCAATCAATCAGACAAAAGGCAATATTTACAATTTGAAAGCTACGTATGTAAGGAATTAATACGACTCGGTTGACGTCAGGCTGTGCAATCGCTGAGGAGGGGTTGCTGCGTCTGTCCGTGATACCCGCAGGTAAACAAACAAATAAGGACGAGGTCCTTCGAACTGCTGTCGCTCCGGGTCACCCCGTCCCGGGTTCACTGTTCGCTTCGACAGGCGACGTGCCTGTCGTTGACAGCCGCCGTACACACACTCACTCACTCACTCACTCGGACGTACTGATAGGCACGCAACCCGTCACTTACATGAGGGCATAAGTGTGCGTGGGCCCGCCATTCCGACTAAAAATAAACAATAGTCAAAAGCAGCAACAAATTACAAAAGAAAAAAAAATGTACATAAAAATAACAAGTAAGGCACAGTGTCTGGCCTGGATAACACGGGGCTCAAGCACCCTTACAATGGGCATAGTTAAAAGCACAAGAATGATATTTACATATATGGTAATATTTAAAAAACATATATTATATGCAGGTGGGAAATGCGATAAAAATTTCTATATATGGCATTCCAAAACCCAACTATTTAAACTTTAAAAATTTCACACTTTAATTCAAAAGACCCTTTGCATATCCAAATCTTGGTACATTTTCCCCTAAGAGTACTTAAATCCTCTGCCAGTGAGTGTGTGCATCCACATAAAATTACATTAAATATTATTTTCTTTACGGTCCGTTTTCCATGGGATTCCGACTGTATGGGTATAGGATTGGCGGGCACAAAAGATCCAATGGTGCGTATGATTGACATATTTGATTGTTTAACTTGTATTAGTAAAGTCAGTAAAGCCCCATGAACATGGCCAATAAAATCGCAAAGGGGAGAAAAAACTATACAGTTAAAGGACGAAGGGTCGAAAGTAAGGGGCACACGCAGGCTATCCTAAAGAAACATACTTATATAATGAACATAAACAGGGCCTTAAAACCTCGAACTAGGCATCACAGAAAGGAGTTTGCATTAAATTAAATACCTAAAAAAAAGTGTATAAAAGAAATTACATAAAGTGTATGTTATTCATCTTTAACTGAAGTTATAAAGATATTGTCGAACTCAAGGAGCCTATATATTCAGTTTTTGTGAAGATACAAAATATTTTCCATCGATATACTTGGATAGCTTTATTATTTATATTATATTTAATACAAAATTAAGTAAGGTTCTATAAAGAGTAGATAATCAAACTTCGGAGTATTAAAACCCTTCATTAGTCTAATTACTCTAGCAAATGTCCACATATTTGAACAACCAACGGCCTGAGATTGCATCGTATGAACTTGGTGATTGGCTAAAGGACTTGGGTATCTGTGACACACTCTGTTTTGCCAGGGATTTGCTTTGACAACCGACTGTGGCTTGGCCAGAGTAATCTCCTTACCGGAGTAGAGCAAAAAAGCCCTGTTGTTTCACATTCTATGAATGCAAATGAGAGTTTCTAGCTTCCAGTGTGCATCCATTCAAATGCATACTGACATATATATGTGGTTGCTTCGGTATTTATCAGATTTATGTCAGGCTTAATGTGGGCAATGATTATTCATTTAAATACGCACACATGCAGCTCCAGTGCGACCTTGTCTTGCCTGTCTAAATCACTCGGCAAGAAAATCGATTTCATAACCAGTTGTCATAAAAGGAAGTGTGATGGATTGCCGCAATTGTCATCATGCAAAGAAACGAACAGAGATTCCTTCCCTTTGGAAATTGAATTGTTACATATTCTCTGGCATTTATGTAACATAACTTGTCTAAAAATACCACTAAGGGAAAATCAAACAGGCGAGCATTCCTTTCGCAATCTTCCCTAACAAGCTGCAATTCACGGCCTGGCGCAGTCGTGTAATGTAGCGAGGCATCAACACAAACACGAGGATGGTGAAGGGTGGTGGTGGTGGTGTTACTGCTGCTGATTGCACAAAGGATGCCCCTCAAGTCCTTGGTGACGTGTACAACGAAAGAATGAAACCTGCGCCCGGCAGTTCGGCGGAAGAGCCACTGCAACCGACCTGGGAGCCGCCTGCAAGGTGGAAGATAAATAATGGTGCGAGGTAACCTGCTCGCAACTACAATGAACAGTTTATCCGTCGCAGAGGATGAAGCCATACCAAGGCAGCTGCACATGTTTAAGGCAATCCCATTGATGGTTCTGTCCGGGTCCCAGCTGGTGTGTGCGAAAAAGGAATATTTCGTAACAATTTCAATCAGCAATTCTGTTCGCATTTCAGTTATTTTCCAAAAGTTCATATTCGTAAATGTACTGGACAAATAATTAAGTAAAAACGGTGTTTTCTAGCCTCAATAAAGCCTCATCAAAATAATAATCAAAGTGACGAAGTTTACTGAAAATATAGATACCAGATATTACACTCTTGAGAAAATTAACCTGTAAGTAAATAAAACACATTTCATCTCAAAAATTGTGTATTTTGTGCTTAATGAAACCCATGGCAAGGTAGTACAGACTGGGACTACCTGGCGTATGAGTAATTTCCGATGCAATCTGCACATTTTCACCGTTTTTTGTCCTTTTTCCAAGCTGTACCAACCAACGGACGTAAATTAGTTTCATAAAAGCTAACAAGCCAAGCTAACATTCTTTTGTGCACTGGTTGGGTCTCCGCTCCATTGTTCATTTTTTCCCCCGATTTACTCCTCCATCCTGACTCGCCGTCTTTCCACTGCAACCCCATTATCCTGGTTTTGGTCAGGGTCCTACCACAGAACGCTCATCATCGTCATCATTTGAATTCCTGCCTGATTGTTGCATGTAGTGGCTGATGCTGCTAATGTTGTCTCTTAATACCCTTGCAGGGTGTTGTAACTTTGATTAGGAGTTTGCAACGCGGTCATCCCTTGGCGGAAGTTTGTCTCTATTTAAACGGATTATTCCAGACTATATCCCAGACCTTATACACAAACCAATTTAAGAAAATATCCAAGTCGGAGCACCATAGCTCCTAGAAATCGATCAAAATGTGGATATTTATCATATCATAAAGGTAATATGAATTAAGATCAAATTTTTCCTCATTTCATGTTAATATTTAAACTGTAAAGGACCGATCTATCTTACTACCCGATTCGAGTCTAATAGCAAGGATATACCCTCTTCGACTAGCTTCTATGGGTTGTTGTTGTTTCTGTTGTTGCCAGGACACGTGCATGGCCGAGCTTTGCAGTTGACATTCCGGTACGCACGTTGCTACTCTTCGTCCTTGCTGCACCTGCTCCTCCCTTGGCTGTTAATGTGCCTGATGTCGTTGTCTGCGCAACATGGGGCTCTAAAGTTTTCTGATGCAACTGCGTAGTTTTCCTGGGTCGCCGACGTGGCCCAGGGGTCTCGAAAGGGAGGGTCAAAGCAAGACCATTCAAATCTCTGGCAAGGGGTTAATAGTTTAAATTTGAAATAGTTTTCCCTTGAAACAGAACGATTGCACAGCGAGTTGTTGTTCGAAAACTAATCAATGGGAACAGAACGAGTGCTGTAACTTCGTGTCCCGACAAAGGGAATATTTAAGAGTAGGGTCGAGCTCACGAATACCAACAAGTAAGAAACCTATCGGTAAATTAAACACAGACACGAACCCATAGTTTGAGGGGAGACTAACCTCTAAGGCGTGTGCGAGTGAGATAAAAAGAAGATTGAAACTTTATTGTTTAATAGCTTTAAAGATTATCTAGCAATTGTAAGCAAATATTGAAACATATTTGATCAGCGTGCAATCTTAAAGAATATTGACACCAAATTTGGGAGCTCTAGCTCTTATGGTTTTTGAGTTCTAGTGTCTCATACAGACAGTCATGGCTAAATCGACTCGCCTATTAATGCTCATGAAGAATATATAGTTTATGAGGTTGGAGTTGGCCCTCTAACTGGTACATACACTTTTGGTTGGCACTATGTAATACCTCTTTACACTACGAAAAGCTCTCTAAGTGAAAAGCAGCAACAGTTGTGTTCTGGCTGCCTCTGCCCCGGTCGACGAGAGCGAAAGACCCGTGAGCTTGTTCGGAAAGCTAGATATCAGGGCTATCGGCGGGAGAGGATTGGGGGTTCCGGGGCTCAGCTGACAGAGCGCAGTGCGGTGCAGTGCTCCAAGTACTCCAAGTGCAAGCAACCGTGGGCAGAGTGCTTCACTTATGCTCGCACACAGTCTCGCTCCCGCACACACACTCACACACACGCCCCCAGCTTTTGTGTTGACGCACTAGAACGGGTGGCTTTGAGTTACCGGTTCCCCGGTGCACAGTTCCCGCTTCGCCACTGAAAGAAACTTTTTGAAATTTTAAAACTATATATAGAATCTCAAAAATAACTAATATTAAAGACTACTTCAAGGCGTGGGCTTTTATTTATTCTAAGCCAGCATAGTTTTTTCTGCAACACAGTTGATCACACAAAGCACCTGTGGATTCCTCTCCAGTTTGTTCTGCATTTTCAGGAAGAGATAGCTACTTTTTCAGAGCCAGCTACTTTTTCCTTTAAAAATAAAATTAAATTAAATACAAGTTGCGAAGAATATACAATAAATAATATAATACAACGCTTAAAAATCTTAGAATACAACACATCTAAGGGACTTGCAAGGACCTAGTTTCTATCTTGAACCTGCTTCATTGTTTGTAATTTCTTTCTCTGTGCAGTTCCCACAGGTCTCTGGCTCTCGCTCGGTCTGCCACTGGCACTGCCACCCGCTTCCCGTTCGGTCGAGCATCGGGTGAAAAATGCTGAGCTGCTGCTGCCGTCAGCGAAGCACTCAGCTCGGGCTTTTCGCATTTCCATTCGCCAATTAGCAGCCGGCGCGAGTGAGTCGCGTGTTCGGAGAATAAATTCGAGATTACAGTGTTTTTTTCTAACGCGAGAAAACGTTCTCACATATCGATATAGAGAGCGAGATCACTTGATTTTGAAGTTCCAAGCTGATCCCTTCGCCCTTCCAAGATGGTTACACGTGGAGCGAATGTGATCTGGTTCCGGCATGGATTGCGCCTGCACGATAATCCCGCCTTGCTGGCCGCCCTCGCCGACAAGGATCAGGGAATAGCACTGATTCCCGTATTCATCTTTGATGGAGAGAGTGCAGGTAAGCGAAGCACGAGTCCGTGTATCTTTACACATTTACATTGGAAATTATTTAGTTCGTTGGAATTATTTACGTGTGTAAGTTGGAACGGGCGGAATCGAATTTCTATCTCTTTTCATTGGAATAATTAAAGGGTAAAACGGTTTAAATCAATTCGCATATGTATGTATATTCGTTGTTATTGCAGATAGCTAGTTATGACTCGAAAAATAGGAGATTTTTTCTGGACCATTAAAAACCCTTTCTTTTTTAAATCCTAAAAATCCCAATTTGATAAAATTAAATGAAGATTTTCGATCTAAGCTCTCTCCTTTAATCTTTATTTATTATTTCCTATAGATAAATAAAACAAATAAGAAGTGCATTTCCACACATTGTGCATTAGTGGGTTAAAAAATAAATGAAAAGCAGAAAAGCTCGATTGCAATTACACACTCATTCTACGTATGAGCTAATATCATTTTTTGTATTTTGCGACTTGCCTGTGTTATCAAATATTCTCCCTTTTCCCCGACCTCCGCGAATTCAGCGTTTTCACAGCTGTGCCAAAGGGGCGGGTGGGAGAGGTGGGAAGGCTGGGGAAAAGAGGTAGGAAAAGGGGGAGGAAAAACCTAATGCACTTTAGCATGGTGGAGCAAAACAAACGATGCGCTATAATGCGATTTGCGGCTGGCGGTTTTACGAATGCACGAGTGCGCCATAGAATATAGAAAGACAATGCAAAATGCAAAATGGGGGGGATGGAGCGGGACACTGGAAACAAACCTGAATGCGAGTATAATGTCTTTTGAGAGGGAAATTTGTACAGAACCCATAACTTGACCGATAAGCGTCGTTTAGCGGGTAAAAGCGGGAAACAATTGAGGCAATGGAAAATATGGCATCGCTTTGTCTTAGAAAAAGCTGAGAGATAACTGAAGGCTGAAAGCAAGCATGCCAACTTGATTGAAATTCTACAATTTAGGGTTAGTTATGTAATCTTAAGAAATAGGTACATCCAAGCAAATTGTTTGGGTAAGAGTAAACGATAATAATGCCCTTATGTTTCTACTTAAAATTCCACAAGATAATTACACTTAAAATACTTCCCTTGATATACAATTTCCATTCAGGCACCAAGAGCGTCGGCTACAACCGTATGCGCTTCCTGCTGGACTCCCTGCAGGACATCGACGAACAGATTCAGGCAGCGACCGAGGGACGTGGACGCCTCCATGTCTTCGAGGGCGAACCGGCGTACATCTTTCGTAGGCTGAACGAGCAGGTGCGTCTGCGCAGGATCTGCATGGAGCAGGACTGCGAGCCGATCTGGAACGAACGGGACGACTCCGTGCGTTCGCTGTGCCGGGAGCTGGGCACTGACTTCGTGGAGAAGGTCTCGCACACTCTGTGGGATCCGCGGACGGTGATCGACACCAATGGGGGTATTCCACCCCTGACATACCAGATGTTCCTTGTGAGTACTCCTAAAAACATAACCATAGTTAAATATAATGCTTAATCTTAACAATAATCAAGTAAACTATATATTCTTCCAGCACACGGTGCAGATAATCGGCCTACCGCCGCGTCCTGTGTCCGACGCCCGGCTGGAAGACGCCAGCTTCGTCGAGCTGGCTCCCGAGCTGCGCCGCAGTCTGGGCTACTTCGAGAAAATGCCCAATCCGGAGCACTTCAACGTCTACGGCGACAATATGGGTTTCCTGGCCAAGATCAATTGGCGCGGTGGCGAGACGCAGGCCCTCCGGCTGCTGGAGGAGCGGCTCAAGGTGGAGCAGCATGCCTTCGAGCGGGGCTTCTACCTGCCCAACCAGGCGCTGCCCAACATCCATGACAAGCCCAAGTCGATGAGCGCCCACCTGCGCTTCGGCTGTCTCTCGGTGCGCCGCTTCTATTGGAGCGTTCACGATCTCTTCAAGAACGTCCAGCTGCGAGCCTGTGTGCGCGGCGTCCAGATGAGCGGCGGGGCCCACATTACGGGACAGCTGATCTGGCGAGAATACTTCTACACGATGTCGGTGAACAATCCGAACTACGACCGCATGGACGGCAACGAGATCTGCCTGAGCATTCCGTGGGCCAAGCCGGACGAGGATCTACTCCAGCGCTGGCGCCTGGGCCAGACCGGCTTCCCGCTCATCGATGCCGCCATGCGACAGCTCCTGGCCGAGGGATGGCTGCACCACACGCTGCGCAACACGGTGGCCACCTTCCTAACCCGCGGCGGCATGTGGCAGAGCTGGGAGCACGGTCTGCAGCACTTCCTCAAGTATCTGCTGGACGCGGACTGGTCGGTCTGTGCCGGCAACTGGATGTGGGTTTCCAGCTCGGCCTTCGAGAGGCTGCTGGACTCCTCGCTGGTCACCTGTCCGGTGGCCCTGGCCAAGCGGCTCGACCCGGAGGGTGCCTACATCAAGCACTACGTTCCGGAGTTGCTGGGCGTGCCCAAGGAGTTTGTGTGAGTTTCGCAACTTAGTTTCCTTCGGGAATACCCAATCTCAACCACCTCTTCCCCAGGCACGAGCCGTGGCGAATGTCTGCCGAGCAGCAGGAGCAGTACGAGTGCTTGATCGGAGTCCACTATCCGGAGCGCATCATCGATCTCTCCCAGGCAGTTAAGCGCAACATGCTGGCCATGACGGCGCTCCGGAACTCGCTGATTACGCCGCCGCCCCATTGCCGGCCCTCCAACGAGGAGGAAGTGCGTCAGTTCTTCTGGCTGGCCGACCAGGCGGTGTAGACTCGCCCCCTTACAAGGAAGCCGGCACACACACACACACAATAAAGGGACTATAACCACTCGTATATTATATATCATTAATAATGCTTTATTTCTTCAATTAAAATAATTACTACAATACAATTAGTATTTGTTTTTATTTGGTTTCGATTTATTTTTTAACAGCTCATAACGTGTTACTCATATATCAATTTTATTCGGCTTACTGTAAAAATCGTTTATGGTGTATATATATATAATTATTATTATCATTTGTATTACGTTATCAAATTATACGTTAATCAACAGCATTAATTAAGTAGTTTGTTTTTTCTTGCTTTTATTGGTATTTGTTTTTTTTTACGAGAAAAATTGAACGCGAATTTATTTCAAATATTGAAATTTAATTTTATATCGATCTACTGATCTTCTTCGTTTTTCATTCGTTAATTGAGAATGTCGCTTGCTTGTATCTTATGATCTTGTGTATATTTTATTTTAATGCCTAAATTTTGGTATTTCGTCTAGATGTGCGCCATACAAATGGGTTATTTTGGGGATTGATAGGACCTATAAGGAGTTATTGTTGAAGTTTGAGTCCCTCGACAGTTTGCTACAAATAAAATTGGAGAAAAATTATCCTCGGGCAGGCCGAGGCCTTGGCTGCGCCCCCCTACAAGTATTGGGCCTTTGTACTCTCAAAGCAACCATTGCGTTGAAATCTAGAAAAATCTCCCTGAAATGGAGAAACAGATATTCGGAATCTAAGAAAACCGCTTTGAAATCTAGAAAATCGCTATAAAATGGGGGGAATATCTAAATTTCAGGGCCTCGTTTGGTTTGAGTGCAGGGAATACCCGTATTTATCTCTTCGACACTTCACATCCTCTGAATTAGCTGAAGTAAGACTCGAGTAAACATTTAGAGCGATGCTTGGCCAAAAGTTAGATTTTTTGTAAATGTTAATGCACATTTCACAAACACACACACATGTTTAGTATACGATAGCTATGTAAATAAACAATCGAACCAACCAATTGTCAATCAACCAACGAACGTGAAACAAGAACGCACACAGCAAATAACAACTTGACGCAGTTTATACATTATGGAATAGGTCGTAACGCAGTTCGCCTTTTATAATTATTACATAGTATATATATTTAAAAAGTACTCCCCAAGTGTTCCAAGTGTCCTCTCTGTGTGTATGTACAAATGTATATAATATCCTGCTGATGTGTGTCGAGTGGATGTCTGTGTTCGAACCGATTGGCTATAAAAATAAGAGCAGCTTGTCCCCATTGTGCAGGCAATATATTTAAAATCCCCCTGAATTTTCCCTTGACCACCATTCCATTCTCTCTTTCCATAGTTGCCGGTAGTTGAGTTGCTTTAAGCCTATTAGGTTCTATTAAATTCATTTGCCCTTTAATTCTTTCTTTATCCCTTCCTTGTGACATGAGCATAGGTGTCCCGCAGTATCATGAAAATATATGTAGACTTAATAATGTTTCCGTTAAAAGCTTTTATACTTTTTGGTTTGGTAGGTGTTGTTTAGAGTTAAAATGGACGTTTCATAGATATATCGTTAGCTTTGTATATATACCAAGGGATATCAAGTGTTACTTCTATGCTTGAGCAGAATTTAGCGGTTATTAGGAAAGAGCTAGAGGCGATTTTGAAAAGGTGGTTTTTACTTTAAAGATTTCTCCAGATTTGGGTATTTCTGATATTGGCAGTTTCCTAGTGTCTTGTTTGTGAGAATGGAATTTTACATTTCCTTGGGGAAAATCCCATCACAATCCTAAAATGATACAGATATACCATAATGCTCGTCTGCAAGCTCAGGGCTAACTCCACTTCATAAATCATTCAAATTCAAACCCATGGAAGGCAACTGTTTGCTCAGTCGATCCTAGACTCCCTTCCCGCTCTCCCCGGCATCTTGGGATTGGATTTGTTGCATTGACTGCAGACTTTTTGAAATGCAAATCAAATGCAGGCCACAGCTGCATAGCCAATGAATGCAAATAGACGTGCCTCACATAGGCTTCTATGTACATATCCTCCGATGTCTCCGCACATCACATATTCAAAATGCCCCGAACTCGCCACACTCCACCCTCCGCCCTATCTCTCGATACTCAATTTGGTTATTCCTACAGGTCGTACAGGATGTTTGCGTTTAACTTTTTACATTAACTTTGACTTGGTTTATTTCACAATTTCTAAAACTGCAACTTATACAATTGGATTTCGCGTGTAACAGGCTGCCCTGTGTGCGGTGTGTGTTCGCTCCTGGTGTGTGTGTCCTGTACCGTACAGTGCAGTGGAAGGAACTTAACTAACTTACTGTGGTTGCAACTCGGGTTTCTCGGGTTCTTTAATTTGTTGTCGGGTGCTACACTAGAACTCAGCATTGCTGGTGCTGCGGTTGCCGTACACTTGGTGTTTTTGCTTTTGTTTTACTTTTTGCTGCTTTGCTTCAAATTGCTTTCATTTCGTTTCAGTTTTGCTTGCTTGGTGTTAGTTTGGTATTGTAAATTTATTTATGCAATTTTATCTCAATTTCATTATACTGCTCGCCTTGCCATCATTTAGTTTTTGTTTTGTTTTGTATTGTTTTGCCTGATTTTTACATACACATATAGTTTGTTTAGAATTTTGTTACTAGACTTAATCGGCGTCCGCGCGCATGCCTCGCACCTCGCCCACCTGCCGCGCCTTGTCCAGGTCCTCCTTGGTCTGGTCCTCGATGGCGCGGATGTCCTCCATTGTCAGACCGTACCAGCGATCGGTTGAACAGAAAACTTGGCTGCAAGGGAAAAGGATGAAGATATTATATAACTGAGGTCACAAAGAGTTTAGGAAACTATAAAAGGCTGTTTTCTTGTAGTAACAAGGAGAGCTCGCAAGATGGCGTCCTGTTTCACTAAACAAAAAAAAAGACCGGTTGCCTGCAGACCCGATTCACAAAGGAATCGAGATAACCGCACAATTGCGCTCTTTTTTCTTGTGCTCTCTCCAAACCGCTTGCTTTCGGAGATCTCTTTCTCGCTTCCTCGTCCACACTTTGCATGCCATGAACAAGCAAAGCAGCAACAAAAGCTTTCAAGTTCCGTTTAGTAGTGAACTTTGCATTTTCTCTCCGATTAGAGTTGCGCTTTGATAATAACATATCCCTCCTCTCGCCAAATATGAGCTTATGTTTCCAGAGGAATAAAATTCTGGCTAGTTAAAATGCAAATGTCATTTACCGATGGAAGTTTGTGAAGAGGCGGCGCTCCGATTTCTGTATGAAATTTTCTACTCTTGTTTGCAGGCCGAACCATTTGAACTCGCACGTTACCAGCTTGTAGCAGGTCATGACGGGATCCACGTTCTTTTTCCAATCGGGTCCCACCAGGGGACCGCGGCCCGTCTTCTTTGACTGGTAGCTGGAATGGAAAATGTAACACTCAATATCTCTAACCCTTTAGGGAGGCGAGCATCTGACTGTCACTTACGTGGTTGGGTCCTCATTGGGCTTGTAGTCCGCAGGCAGGACCGGATCGTTGGCAATGTCGATGTGCACCACATCGCGCACTTTCAGCTTGTCCGGCGTCAGCTCGTGAACCTGCAACGGCGAATTTCAGGCGGAAACCATTTTAAAACTACACGGTCCCTAACACCAAGAGATATGGAACATTTAAAGCGATTATTTACAGACAGACATGCACATGGATCGATCGATGGCAGATTAGAGCTACAAAGCGCTGAACAGAGCAGACAGCAAATCAAATGATAAATAAACGACACTCACGTTCTCAGATTCGCCAATGTCATTTTCTAAGTGTTCCGAATAGACGTCTATTCTAAAGTTCTTATTCATAAACTTGGGATTCTTAACCGATAGCCGAAACGAAACAAAAAAAAAAAACAAAACAAAAGCCAAAACCGAACCAAAACAAGCCAAACGAAAAATATAAACGAAATCAAGTGGCGATCAAATGTGATTAGTGTTTAGTTAGTCGTGGTTAGTATTGCATGATGAGATGAGGTGACGGTTGGTGGAGAGAAAAGAAGAGAACACAAGTTAGTAATGTCTGACAGTGGATCTTGACTTACATTTTCAGAGTCGCCCGCATCGCCGACGTGCAGCGTGTCGATGATTATTTTGAAAGCATCTTTCATAAATTTGGGGTTCTAGAAATGCAATGTAATCACAGAGTAATCAGATTGGCTTGCACTCATCCTCGACGCAACCTTGCCGCCAGCTTACAAAAGGTTTTCCCCCAGGCTTTGCCTTCCCCCACTTCATCATTTCCCCCAATTACCGTGATAATCGTTCGACAATAGGGATAGGCATTCCATGCCTCCTCGTGGATCTCCAGTGAGCCCTTGGGCGCCAAAAGTCTGATATAGGCTGGAACTTTTGATTGCAGATGGTAGATCTTATATGTGTATTGCCCGGAATTGTATTTGCCACCTGCAGGTAACAACGAAAACTGAGTGTCAGCTGTGCGTTATCAATTATGAATCGCAAATGGTATTTACCCAGCAGGGGAAAATTCTCGAAGGGTTCGTTCTTTAATACCTCGATTCCCTCGCCGCCGCCCGTATTCTCTTTTGATGCCTCGGCCACCGAGAATAATTGTGCTACTTGATACTGTAAGGAGAAAGGGGTTAAATAAAACAAAGAACAAGTGGAGAGTTATTCTCTGGGCTTTCATCAGGCTAGCTCCCTCAGCACTCACCTCTTCCACAGTTAATGGCAAGGTCACACGGCTGCAACGAGAGTAAGAAGAAAAAGAATGACAGTGTCAGAGAGGCAGCGAATGTATGCATAAAGGATACACGTTTTTAATTAAGTTTAATATAACAGTTTTAATTAAATATCAGGCCTGTGTATAAAAAGCAGTTGATACTCTTGCTACTAAGGGGGTAAAAGGGGTCCGGAAAGAGTGTTGAATATGAAATTAAAATGGTTTTGAGTCTTAAATAGTTGCCCATGTACAAAGCTATCGATTTAAGTTGCTGCACAACATGATAAGTGACTCAATTATTGTACGAAGTTGTTGTGATTACTTCAAAGGCTTTCATGTGTAAAGATAAACAAGTAAATATGTGTCATGTACACTTTGGTTTAAAATTGGCCTAATTACCAGCACTAAACTACTAAATTTACACATTTTGAGTACTCAACTCGAGCCCCAAAGTATGCAGCACTCAATGAAACAAACTATCCCCGGCCACTTGCCAGAATTGGCTAACTATCCAACCACAAGCAATTCAAGTCGATTGATACTCGTTGTGATAAGATTAGAATTAGTGGGCTGATTCGATCGCAAATACAAAATAAAATAACTTCATTGTGTGCGAGCAAGACTTTTGAACAATTTAAATTATGTATTTTTGATTAAATGCCGACATAAGAGGGCGTTGCCACGCAGAATGTTGCAAAAATATGCATTGCGAAAATAATACTGGCCACATGAAAGTTCTGCAAGCCTTTTCTGATTTTATTTGCATGCATAAGTATAGGCGGCCTTCAACCAACGCGAAGCCACCCACTTCCGGCCCACACACTCATCCTCTAATTACCAAAAAAATAAAAAAAATAAAGTAAAAAAAGGTCGCGAGCAACGGAAGCTGCAGGAAATGTTTTGGGTGCCCCATTTAATTATGACAGCCTTGAAACTCGTTCGCATAGCTTGACATTTATCGCGGTTTTAGCGGCCACATTTTATGCTCTTTATGAATGCTGTTTGAGTTTGGCTAAAACTGTAGAAACTACTTTTTAAAACAAAGAGCGGGATTGCTGGTGCATTCCATTAAGTTGAGAAGAGGTGTTTACTTTCCCAGTGTCTTAATTATATTCCTCTTTTAGGGAAATTAAATACAAAACCCAAATTCAATGCAGTTTTATGAAAAGGAATTTAAAAAGAAAATATATTTATTTGATAAATTTAATGTTTCACTTCCCTTGTGAACGATCACTTGAAAGCGATACCCTGCAGAGCCCCCAAAGATGTTGACGATAACGATATGCAGCTGAGAAACTTATCTTATTTAGGGGAGAATTTTAGCGACAAAGTGTAATCCAAGAAAAGACAAAAGTCAACAGTTTCTCAAATAAAGTATTTCCCGGCGAGTAAAAGAATAAATTGCTGAGGTGCGAACGGAAGCACCATAGCCATAAAGCAGCCAAGCCCCCTCAAGTTATGGGTCGGCTTTATGGACTGCAATCCGTTCTTAGCTCCCCACACACCATGTACACACTATATTTAAATGCCAAACAATGCGACACAGCAGGAGAAAACACGACACGGCTTGAAAACAATCAAGAGTGTCGAAAGTGAGGGGAGAAAGGGCTCCTGCCTGCTTTTGTTTGCTACGCGTCTTGCAGACGCAATTAACCTTTTGGCCCTCTGTTGACACTCGTAATGATGTGCTTCCTAATTGCCAGCCGACTCGAGCAACTGGTAGGCGTGAAGAGAGGGACTCGAAGGCTTTAATGTAGTGCGCCTCCTGCAAAAGTTGGCCAACTATGCACCGCCCCTGAAAAGGTTAAAGTTCGGCGAGCAGCGCACGAGGTGGGAGGGGAGGATTTAACTTTCGCCCCGAGTTCATCGGGGGATTTCCCCAAACAAGATGAATGATTCAGCTGGGTGTGGGGGGCTGGGGAGCCGAAAAGTTGGAACTATAAAGGGGCTCAGGGCAAGCTTAAACACTGTGTTGCGGTGCTTAATTATTAATGAAGTTATGTGAAACTTAACTTAATCATTTCATACCGAAAACAAGGATATTTGCTTCGTGCATTTTAAGTTTAAATGAGTGTAAGTAAGTATTATTGTTTAAGTTAATAAACTAATTTAATATGAGATAGATTTTACAGGAGATTAATTGGATTCAGGTATGAAATAGTATAAGAAATAGTCATATTTAATCCTATTAAACTAAATTAATCTCGATCATCTTATTAACTGGATTATTCTTATTATTTTAAAACAAATAAAATGAGATTAAGCTTATGAAGCTAACTAATTTCCAACAAGTCACGCTTACAACAATCTTATCAAAATCATTCAATTATATAAGCAGTAAAACTTGTATCTTTCTTTCAGAAAGTATAAAAATTTCAAATCAAATGGTAAAACTTTTTCTCAAATAAATTGCCCATGAGAAATAATTCTTTAAGCTTCCCTTTTTTGTACAACAAAACAAAGAAACTCATAAAATAAAAATAAAATACCCAAGAGCGGAGGCGACACAGAACGTGATTGTGTGACAAAAAAAAAAGTTCTGTCTCCGAAATAAGTACAAATAAGTAAATTACTTTGCAAGGCAGGAGGGGATAAATATAAGTAGTCGAAACAACAACATCCAACTGGGTCACAATATCCCGAATCGAAAGATCAAACGATGTAAGCGTGTGTTTTGTTGCGAGGGTTTCCATGAATCAGGGCACAATGGGAGCAATAAAGAAATTATGCAAAAACAAGAACAGAAACATAAAAGAAATCGCCACACATGAGGGAGAGGTTACAAGGGAAGGTTTGGCGCAAAACAATAACAGCAGCAGCGGCGGAATATTGAAGAACTCTTAATGAGACCGATGTGGCCCAAAGAAACACACTCAAGAGTCCCCCACTGACCACTTTTGGCCCTCTCTCTTGCGGCCGTAAACAAGGGAAATTGCTTGGGTTTTGTTGGCATAATTGAAAATGGAAAGTGATTGTGTGTGGGCTCTCTGTGTGTCCGCGGGGGTGAGTGGGCGTTCGTCGTGGTCAAGTAGAAAGCTCTCGGCCAAGGCTCTTGTGGCGGCAGTCGGCCACCAATGCGGACGGCCGACCACTGCCGAAACTGAAGGCCCAGTAATAATTGATTTACCCCGCAATAAAGATGTCACAACGAGATTGCCAGCCGGGCTTAATAAATGCCTTGGCCCTGACTCATTCAAGCAAATCCGCATTAAACAACAGCTTTAAATGCGAAACCCTTTACTAATATATTATTTCGGGTTATTATAGTTGTGAGTATTGTTAAAATAAATTATATTCATTGTGAAATATGTATGTGCGTTATATTCAATAAATAGTTGAATAAATTCTCATTTCTTGTTCGTTTTCTTTAGCAAGAAAGACCTTCTTAGAGACTCGAGGTCAGGTTTGATTAAAAATAAAATCAATACTCGACTTTATGCCGAAAACACTCACAGATCTGGTCAAAGGCAAACAAGAGACTTGGACACATAGCTGTTTTAGAAGGGAGCCAACCTCTTCCCTCATCGTTGAGCACCTTGACCCTGTTAGGCAAGCTTACAGAAAGCTAACTAAAACTGGTGAAAGAAAGCAGGCTAAGTTATGAAATAACCTATCAGCTATAAAGTAATTGTTTCATTGAGCAGTAAATAACAGATGTTGGCCAACTCCCTCCCGACCCCTTTTTTGCAGCCCATTTTGGCTGGCGCTAGCCAACAGTCAACCGTCACACTCAAATGCCAGCTACTTTCGAAACGAAATAACTGAAACTACACACACTCGAGGCGGGTGTGTGAGGTACGGGGCCATTCCACTGCAAACTGAAGCCACAGACACCAACCGAAAACCAAACGCTGCCTGTTATCTTATCGCGGAACATAAAAAAAAAAAAACACAAATGGCGGAACTAAATTGGAGCTCGTGCCATATTCGAATTGATTGCGGAATGGACGAGGAGACCAAGGGGAAAGTATCCGACAGATATGTCGGAGGGGGATACAAAGTGCGCCAATCAGTTGGGGCAGTAAAAGTCACGCTAGAGCAACTTTATGACGAGTGCCGCTGAGCCGGCGTGGACTGACATTGAAAACAAGCTTTTCCTTTCAGAGATCAAAGTTGAGGGGGTTGAAAGTTAATAACCTTGCTCCCTCATAACGATGAGATGGCACAATTGGATCATGTATGTATGTAAGCGAATGAAAAATGGAGTTAGCTTAAAAGGTTTAAAAATCTAAAGAAACTAGTTATTGTTAGAGCCTTCACAGACCCTAGGGGAGGTCAGAGCTTAATTTCAATTGTTGTTGCTCACATTACTATGCCAATAAATGGAGTACGACACTCAGAGAACATTATTGTAAACAATAAAAGCGTTGATATCAGATGAAACATACAAAGTGCACCCTATCGCATTTAATTCATGTTCCAACTCTGCCCCCTGGCCATTTAAAATTGTTTATCCACCTGAGGCGATCTGCCATTACCACCCGGCACACGTTGCCTTTATTCCCACCTTTTTTTTTTCATTTAATGAAAGCGTTGAAATTTTCATTGCCAAATGGTTTGTACTCCCACAGCCCACCGAGAGAAAAATGCAAAAATCTGGCAGGAAAAAGCATTTTAAAATGCAAAGGCTAAAGGCTCGGCGTGAAAATTACGACATCCATAACAATTAAACAATAATGGCTCACATGAAGATTACTTCTGTCAACTTATGGGGACTATAATACCAGGAATTTCATTAAAGACTCTCACAAGGCTGAATTATATACTTCAAAGCCAGATGGGGGCACGTAATGGCACTTAAACCGAAATATACACATCGCCGGCGGGCACGGAGAATGTTGTAACAACTCTAATTAGCACTTGGTACCAGTCTTTGACTTAAAGCCAAGTATCGGTCTCACTTACATCTCTTGAAACTGTTATTTTATTATATTAATTACTTGTAGGGATAATTCCAAGAATAGGCAGCTAAACGTAGTTTGAAATATTATGAAAACTTTAAAATAAGTTTGAAAATATCTGCAACAAACTCTGTATATAGTCGATCGTAGCTCATAACCAGATTGATGTGGAAGATAGGGTAACGCCGGCTATAAAAAGTGATAAGACTTTCCATGTACAATCTGATTTCGACGACCTTGCATTTTCAAAAGCTGACAAAGTCAAAATTATAAGCTGAGCAATATCATTTCGCCAGTTTTCTTTTCATTTTCCATTAATGAATTAAAAGTAGCATTGCAAAAGTGGGAGGATGGATAAGAATAAAAAATCACTCTCTTACTGAGAAAAACGTGAGAGGTTTTGCAATTAGGTACAATAAAAATTGTATATTTTAATCCGGATAAAGATAGGGTCTTAGTTCGCTAAAATTGTATTTTTCTTAGGTGGCAACACTATTCCAATGTGGAAAAGGATTCCAACCAGAGTAACGGGATGGGGGTTACCGGACTCGTTTACGCAACGACCTTATCGCACTTTAACAACTTGTTTGATTAAAATTCACCGAAAGCTTGGCCAAAACCAAAGAGAGGCACAAAAGAGAGCGACGTGAGTCACACAAAAGCGACAACGTGGCGCCGCTTAAAGAAAAAATAAGAAAACCGAAAGTCATAAAAGCCATTATGAATCAAATAAATTCCAAGATTTTCTGCTACGGTTTACGTAGAGACTGGCTTACGTAGCTTCAATTCCAACTTTAAGCTCATTACGTCATCAAAATCAGCTGCACAGCGAGAGGCAGTGTGCGAGCGAGAACGACAATGAAGGGGACGACGGAGGGACAGTAGCTGGCTGATAAGAAAACATTATTTTGTTGTTGGTGCGGAAAATGCCCGCAAACTAAAAGGCAAAAGAAACAACAGCAACAAACAGCCGACACGACGCCACAGAGTTCTCAAGAGAGTGAGAGAGAGAGACAAGCGACACACGACAGAGACGCACACTGTGAGAGAGAGAGAGATGGCTCGGAGAGAGCGTAAAATCGATTTGTCACAAATCATTTGCGGCTTGCACAGCTTTTAGGGCATTTTAATAATCACAGGTAAACTAGATAAGATATTCATACTCACAATTCTTTGATCTGCATCTTTTCCAAATATTTCTAGTTGTCCTTTCCTCCTTGAATCGCTGCAGGCGGAAGATTTAGAGGGGCCGAAACGAAGACAGAAAGGGGAAGAGCATTAGATTTTATTTGAATTTGCAGCGCCTTTATATTTGATATTTTGGCGAATTTTTAAGTTCCAAACATATGCAAATGCACTTGCACTCGACGCGTAACCTTCGCACGCACTTGCTATATTTAATTTATATATCTGCAAGACTCGTTCCGATTCGATGCCAAATGCCAGAACTCAGCGCTTGCACCGTTGTTTATGTTTATTATATTCACGCCACTATTTTAGCGGCTTTTCAGTTGGAACTTTAACTTTTTTCTCCAATTGTCGGCTAAAAAACACGAGTCATATGCACACACACACACCCACAGAAACACACGCACACAAACACCTCCAAGCGGAATCGCAACTATTTGATATGCCGATGATTTATTACTGAAATGCTGACGTACAACTTGCGGTATCGCTGTTTGCCTGAGCTCGGTAACGTTTCGCGCTAACAAATCGGCGGCAGTAATATTAGTAATGAGTTTTTGTTGTTAAGTTACTGCGTGTCGGAGTTAATGTTCGATGTTCATGCAAAATACTTCGATTTCGATAGTCCACCTATCGATTATGCAAAGCGGAATATGCGGTCACACTCTTATCGATATCAGTACATTGAAAATCAGCTGATAAATTGTGTGTTGTGGATGGAACCCAATTACAATAAACACACTTAAGCAAATAAGTATTTAATACATTTTAATGAAATAGCTTTGCATTTGAAGTATATTTCGTTTAGCGATCTTTGGATTGAACAGCTGGGGTAATACTGATTATGCTGCGGTCACACTTACCGGTGGTTCGGCAAAACTATCGAGTGCAGAACTTATGCGATTAATATAGGGGTGGCAAGTTGTTCATGGGTACTAGGGGAACTCCCAAACGTGGAATGTTAGGCCCCGTTCCTACTAGGACTGCATTTTTCAAAATTCTGCACATAAAGACAGATAGAAACGAGTATTTTCCCAAAAAAAAACATAAGGCCAATATAACCTTGATCAGCTTTTCCAGACAAATATAAAAATAAGAAGAACCCTAAATCATAAACTTGAATCAATTTCCCGCTTCAAATAAATCTCAGAATTACAAACATTGTCCGGATATTACAATTTCTTGGTATACTCTATAGAATCAAGTCTGAAAACGGATTATTAATTATATTATGGTGCGTTGGTGAGAAAGCCTCTCAATCTTCCCACTCATCTAATATTTCAACTTCAGGTGGCGGAATAGGTGCCACCAGACGCATCATAAACTTGGCGGACCCCATGCTCAGTAGGATGTTCTTTGCCCATAGTTGACATTGGATAAATATGTCGCGGTTGGGTGGGACGTTTTCGAATTGGACACCCATGAGTCGCCTAAAGCCAGGATCCTCGCAGTATACTTCGTCTTCCCCATCTCCGGAGATGTTGAGAAAAACATTTTGTCGGGTGAACAGAGCATCCGAATCGAAGTAGCGATCCGGAATGTAGTTAACCTTGATATTAACACCTTTATCATTCTGTACCGCGCAAGCCACCCAGATGCGGTTAAACCGTTCCTCCACGGGCAGACCCATCACGTAATTGTACAGTTCATCGGGAGCCTGTTCCGGTAAGTCCATGGCTGAATCGTAGGTCACTGCGTCGAAGCCCAGAGACTGGGTGATCTTCAGCAGGATGCACGGCTTGCCAGTGGCGTATCCCCAGCTGTCGTCCAGGTTACAGCCCATCATACGCTGTATTCCATGCACGCCGAAACGCTCCACATGCCGGGCAAACTCCCGTCGAATCGCGCCCATCTCCTTCTGGGAGGAGAGGCCCCACACAATATGTTTCTCGTCGCCCACGTACTTCCCGGGCACGGTGCAGAGTCCGGGCGTCTTGGTCTCTGTCGGCTTATCAGCCCGTATACGGAAATGAATCACCAGATAGGCCATTATGCCCGTAAACACCGCCAGCACCACAAAAAAGAGAATGAGATAAATCACAAGTTTGGTGATTCGACACATGGTAACTGGACGCGATGGCCGGTAGACTCGACGGGAGCGGTACTCAATGTACTCCTGTACCCGTCTATCACGACGGCGCCGAAGGCGGTTGACTTCGTAGACCCCAGAATAAATTATGGATGCATTCGGCATGTGTATGACCCGAAAATGTAAATATTGGGGACTGATACGGTTTTTTAAAAGCTTACTGGGTATGAGTTTTCGGTCTATGAAGTGTTCACATCTTTGTAGATATCTTTTATTGTACCCTACCGGGTATAAAAATTAACAATGTTCCATGACTTTCATGTCACAGCAACAGATCAGATTGCGTTATATACTCAAACGAGGAATCCACGAGGAATCCAGAGGAATTCCCGAGGAATCCCACAACCAAAAAAAACAAATAAAACAAAGTGAAAACATATATGTACGTACGTCGAAAACCTAAAATGCAGGAAGCATCTCCGACCCCATAAAGTATATGTATTCTTGATCAGCATCACCAGACGAGTC
>JAEIIF010013719.1:0-15370 GCA_018874455.1 Drosophila trapezifrons | reverse complement strand
TATTTAATAAATATATATTAATTAATTTTTAGCTTATTCTAGCACTTAATCTATTTAATAAATATATATTTATTTATTTTTAGCTTATTCTAGCACTTAATCTATTTAATAAATATTTTTAAGAATGTCCCATTGAAATTGTTGTTTATTTTACTTTTGTTTAAACTAAGAGCTCATATATTTTCCTCCATTTTCTTGTCCTGGCGCTGAACTCTCGCTCCAAAGGTCAACTGTCTGCATGTGGCTTGGCATCAATCGAGTATCAAGCGCAGGATCGACTCCTTTGGCCTCATTAAAGCGCTTGCCCTCGACCAAAACACAGACCCAAACACACACAAGCACACACACTCGCAGTCGAAGCTCCGACACAGGGACACGAAAAAAGGACGGCGAGGCAAGGACTTGGGGGCAGTCAGTAATGTGTAATTTATTGCTCTGCTCAAATTGAAACTAAGCGCCATTAAAAAACAATAAACTAAACATGTAATAAATTCAGACCGAACAAGCGCACACTTATGTACTCTCCTCTCACACACACACACACATATACATATCCTGATCCTGATCCTGTGTATGTGGTAAATACCAAGGCATGTACATGGACATTGTACAACAATAAAAAGAACAACAAAAAAAACGCAAAATAACTGCACAAAATAAATTGACCAAATCTGTTGGATAAAAGGATTTGAAAGCAATTAATTGCCAGCGCATAGAAAACATCAACGCACACATACCCAGGCAGCCACACACACTCACACATCACACACACACACACATCACACACACATGTATCATCGACACACACACACACATGTACCATCGACACACAACAATTGCTGCAAAATCCACAGAACAAGAAAACAAAATAAGCAACAGAGAGAACCAAATTGCAGTTGCCAAATTACCAAAAGAAACAGCAAACCCAAATAAAAAACGGCAAAGAAAAAAGAAGAACAGAAAGAAAAACCACATATATATTTAGCAAAACTTATACGAAAAATAATTCAGATATTGTAAGTATTATAATGTTCAAAACTCAAATTTATATAATTGAAAATAAACCATAAATCTGGGTATCTTTTTTATAAGAAAAAATAAGAAATTCAGTACTTGCAACATGGAGAGATCTAATGGCAGATCCCACAAGGACAACGACCATTTCTTTTTATTCCGTTTCGTCCTTGATGGCCAGGTGGCACAGGCATCTTTCTAGGTAAAACGGATGGCTTCCTGTGAGCCTAACCAGATCCTCAAAACTCAATATCCCTTCGTCTTGGTCGAAATTATGACTCTGTGGGAAAAATACGCTTAAATACATCTTTAAAATAAAATTAAATGTTATAGATATATTATTAAGGTTGTGCTCGAAGTTATTTAAGAAACTGTTCATATTTAATTATTATATTTATTTATTTATTCAAACTCACCTCGTCGGAGGAGCTGTCTACCAGGCCGTAATCTATTTGGTCTTCCTTGTCATAGTTTTCCTTGTCTGCCTTGGATTGGTGTTTCTTGTCTTCCACTTCCTTGTATTTGTCCTTCTCCTTCTGACTCTGCTCTTCCTCGTCTAGTATATCCTGCAGATCTTGCAAAGTCCAATAGTCTTCCTCATCATCATCTACTGCTGCCTCGCCCTTGATCTTTTTGTAAAGACAAAGCCTTCGCGCCAAGACATGGATGGTTTTTTTCAGAACCTCCGGCGAAATCTTGGTTAGATGGACCATCTCCTCGAAAGTCATTAGCTTTTCGTTCTCCATCTGATGCTTGATGCGGTCATAGTGCTGCTTGAATGATATATCATCCATATTTTACAAGTATTACTATTATATATAATATTTAAAAGTTTTTATTTAAAGTTGTTAATATTTGTAGTAATGTTTTCAATGCGGCAGCTTGAGCTATACTGGTTTATAGGGGAATTCAGTATGTGGAAAGGTGACAGATCTGATGACAGATTCCTCAAGGGTAGCGTAGATCTCCGAATAAAGTTTAGGATACTATTTTTTTTCAGATGTTCATCTAGTTAGCCGTGTCCAAAATCCTTCAACTCGTTTAACTAGCATTAGATGTTGAAGCTCATTCCAAACAAACGTCTCGTCGGGTATCGGTCGCTGTTACAAGTCTCTCTTTCAGAAATTTTGTTATTCTTGTGAATATATTGTAAATATATTTAAAATATTTTCAAGTATAAAGTGTATTAAATTTGTTGTAATAATAAAATTATATAAATGAATAATGAATGAATAATAGTAAGATTTTACTTCCTATTGTGACCGCGGTGAGTGTGATTAATTGGTTTCTCATAGCAGAGCAGGCGCCATTTGGTGGATTGCTTACGACCGATCATCTTGAGGATTTTGGCCAGTTTCCGCTTGCCGAGTCCTGTGCTCTTGACCAGCTCGTCCATGCGTTTGTACTTGGTCTTCCCGAAGCTGCTAATTACCTGGCAAAATGCGCTATTCAGTTCCAGCTGGGAATATTTATATTGTTAATATTTATTGTATCTTATATTATTGTAAAGATCGCACACTAACCGGCTTGACGGTGGTGGGCATTGGAAGGCCATTCTTCTTGGCGTCGTAGGCCATCAGATAATAACGGCTGATGCGCCACTTCCTGCGCTTAATCTTCCCGAACCGCCAAAGGACCTTGCGGACGCAATGCTTCGATAGCCGAGAGCGCTCCCTCAGATCCTTGAGCGTCATGTACTTGCGATCAGCATACACATTGCGAAGGATCTTGACAGGGTGTGTGTCTTCCTGGGAATAACAATTATTATATAAGGAAAATTTTACGCCTTTAAATAAAAAAAAATTTGCATTTTATCAGCACTATTTTTATTATAAAATTTAATTTTGAGTACTTGTCGATTTCCAATTATAAATCGATATCGCTTTTGCATTTATCTGGAAAAATGCAAAAGTTTTGCAAAATGTGCCAAATAATTTGGATAACATTATTATAAAAGAGTTAATAAATTAATTAAGAGTTTCTACAATCCTATTATTACTTATATTTTCCTTAGATTAAAATAAACACTTATTTACGCACGTTAACATTCATATCCGATGAATCCGACATAATGGCTTCCGATTCCTCATCCTCTTCAGAATCTTCGTTTTCTTCACAATTTTTGTTCTCTTTACAATCCTCGTTCTCTTTATAACCCTCGTTCTCTTCACAATCTTCGTTCACTTTGCAGACCTCGTTCTCTTTACAATCTGCTTTCTCCTTGCAATCCTCGTTTTTTTTACAATCCTCGTTCTCTTCACAAACTGTCATAAAGACATCCGATTGCTCGTCCTCTGTCCAATCCTCGTACATTTCATGATCCTCGTCCTTTTCACAGGCATCGTTCTCTTTACAAGCTTCGTTCTCTATACGATCCTTGCTTTCTTCAAAAGCTTCGATCTCTTCACGATCCTCGTTCTCTTTACGATCCTCGTTCTCTTTACAAGCTTCGTTCTCTTTACAAGCTTCGTTCTCTTTACGATCCTCCTTTTCTTTGTAAGCTTCGTTCTTTTTACGATCCTCCTTCTCTTTACAAGCTTCGTTCTCTTCACAATCCTCGTTCTCTTTACAAGCTTCGTTCTTTTTACGATCCTCCTTCTCTTTACAAGCTCCGTTCTCTTTACGATCCTGCTTCTCTTTACAAGCTTCGTTCTCTTCATAATCCTCGTGCTTTTTACAATCTTCGTCCATTTTACAATCCTCGTTCTCATCACAATCCTCGTCGTCTTCCCAATCCTCCTCCTCTTCCCAATCCTCCTCCTCTTCACAATCCTCATCCTCCTAGAAATTATAAGGCTTGTCTTGGTCTTAATTTGGTAAATTATAATTAGAATGCACTTACATCATTTTCTTGATCACCCTGTTCTATATCATCCTGTTCTATATCATCCTGTTGTGGTGACTTGACTACAGCCACAGTTGAAGTTAAAGTTGAAGACTTCAAATTATAAATAAAAGAAAAATTATAAGTAATGCGCTCTATTGGGTTCGATGTTTTATCAGTATTATTAGAAAAGACTAAAGGCACTTACTTCCGGTGCTTCAGCCATTGCTACTTCCGGATCGCTCATGCTGGCCATAATATTCAGACTTTCAATGACCCAATCTGGCCTCGGCAACGAGCTGTCGGCGATGTAGGTTTCCAACCTATATTCTGGTTTGGGGCTCCAATCTTCCTTCCTCCTCGTATGCACATAATCGCTATCGCAGTCGCTTTCGCCATCGGTCATAACGTTCTGGACAATCGAGGAGACGTCGCTCTCGGTGGAGCTCTCCGATAATAACGGCGGTGGTATGGACATGCAAATGGACATATCCGAGTCCGAATCCTTATAACTTGGCGATTCCGATGACGTTTCCTCCTCAGACTGCGATGAATGCGATAGCCTATGTGCGTGATCCTGGTCGGTTGGTAGCGAAGAGTCGCTCCTCCATGACTTTTCCGAGTCAGGTGTTGAGCCCGAGGACGAGTTATCATAGAATCTGGAGTTATTCACGTTCCCCGAGTTATCGTAGTACCTCGAGTTATTCTCGGATTCCGAGCTATCGTAGTAGCTCGAGTTATTAGCGGATTCCGAGTTATGCGCATATCCCGAGCAATCCTCGTATCTCGAGCTATCCAAGTATCCCGAAGCCTCCCTGGCGTCCGAGGCGTACGAGGCATACGATTCTTCCGAGGCCTCCGAGGCCTCCAAGTCTTCCGAGCCCTCCAAGTCTTCCGAGCCCTCCATGTCTTCCGAGGCCTCCAAGTCCTCCGAGCCCTCCAAGTCTTCCGAGCCCTCCAAGTCTTCCGAGCCCTCCATGTCTTCCGAGCCCTCCAAGTCTTCCGAGGCCTCCATGTCTTCCGAGCCCTCCAAGTCTTCCGAGCCCTCCAAGTCTTCCGAGGCCTCCGAGGCTTCCAAGTCTTCCATGGCCTCCAAGTCTTCCGAGACCTCCAAGTCTTCCGAGGCCTCCGAGGCTTCCGAGGCCTCCATGTCTTCCGAGCCCTCCAAATCTTCCGAGGCCTCCAAGTCCTCCGAGGCTTCAGAGGCATCTGACACATCCGAGGCATCCGGGGGTTCCAAGGCATCTGGGGTTACCAAGGTATCTGGGGTTACCAAGGCATCCGGGGGTTCCAAGGTATCTGGGGTTACCAAGGTATCTGGGGTTACCAAGGCATCCGGGATTTTCGAGCCATTCGAGTTATCCGAAGTATCCGAAGAGTCCGAGGACGATGACGACGATGAGGACAAGCTCGGCGAGCGGTATGGCGACTTTGGCCGATCCTCGAGACGTCTAATCGCGCCACTAAAAAACTGTAAGACATCACAAGTTAATATAATGGATATAATTATGGCTATATAAAGGAGAAGTACCGGAGTCAGTAAGGGAATAGGGCGACCGTGCCATTTGGAAGGGCACCGCTTGAGTAGAGGATTCTGCGGTTGGGACTTAGGGCTTGAAGATGTATTCGGCTTTACGGATGTATCATCGAGTGAGGGTTCCGTCACAGCATCTTCTTTGGCCTCGTCTTCCTCCTCCGCCACAAGCTGACGGGTTGTAGCTAGGGGATTCGCTGGAACTACGCCCTCGGGACTGACTCTGATGCCCTCTTTGGGTTTCACCCATGCATATATCCTGGAAACAGTGTAGGTCGTGATATATGTGGGTCGGACAACTTTCCCTATGGATGGTGGTTCTCTTATTGGTGGCATATTTCTCAGGGACACCAGCTTGGCCTTGGCTCTCTTGCGGCTCCTCTTTAAGGCCTTTTTCCTTTCTTTTTTCTCATTAACCGACGGTTTGTCCCCATTATTGGGGATACTGGCATCGGGAGCTGGCTCCATGGGCTCAGCAGTGTCCATTGGCAGGGCTTCTGGGACGGAGGAGGTCCTCTCTACATTTTCCAAGGGCGCTAGATCTAGGGATTCCGCGAGCATTGGGCTTTTCAATTTGCATTGTAATTCCTGCAAAGAAATACAAGATTTAAATAGTTGGAAAGTTTATCTTTTAAGAAAGATGAAAAAAAGAAACAGAAGACCAGGACCAGGAGATTCCTGATTAAAATGGGAAAAATATAATGTAAAATCCAAATCATTTATAAATGATATAACCTATATATATATTAAAACCTATAACCTATTTAGATAAAATATATAGAAGATTCAATAAAAAGTCTCAGCTCTGTGGAAAGGACAACCGGCTTACGCTGAATGCCTGGTCAGCAGCTTGAGCTTCCGTTGGCTCCTCTATAGGATCCATAAGATTCTCCAGAACTGGCACATTGTCATATTCGATTAACATAGTCTCAGGAATCGGCTGCTGCTTCTCCACAGGATCTATAGGACTCTCTCTCTCATATTCATTCAACATATCCTCGGAAATCTGCTGCGGCGGACTCATCAATTGATTATCCGTAGGACTTATCACCGGACTTTTTGGTTCATGATTCTCCAAGATATCAGAATTCGTTCCAAACTCAAAGTCAAAATCTACAGTGTCTATGGGCACGAGCTCCTCCTGGGACGGACGTCGAGTTATTGGGCGAGAACAGTCTCGAAGAGCACTCACCTGGTCACGACGGTAGGTCTCTGCGTAAACATCGATGTAATTGGCGTGAGCCGCAATGAAATCGAAGAGGATGGCATCCATTTCGGGGGACAAACTTATCACAGAATGTGTTGCTTGCTCGTTGGAATTAATTTATATTCTCTAGAGTTTCGATTTCAATGGCAAGGCCTTCTAGGAGCAGGAAAAAAGAAATGAAACTCACTTAATAGATCCGGTGCTGCCCACCCTTTCCCCATGACTTGCCGATACTTTTTGTGGTGGCGACCGTGAACCTGAGCCCTGGTCTTCGGGTTCCCATCTTAATTGTTCAAGAAAAATATTTGAAGTTAAATAAAGTTAATTTAGTTATTTTATTTATTTATTTCCTTAGCATTCCTTACAGAAAAATGTTCAGCTTACCTTTATTGTGGCTTCGTTTAAGCTTTTGTTGTAAGCCAACAACATATTTGAGCTAATTAGAAGGGCTTATAGATTTGGCCTAGATGTTTTTGTTTTCCAAATACGATTTTAATTTGGGCAAATAATGCTCTAGGATTAATATTCATGGACATGTATAATTCTGATCGGCAGCCAGGCTACAGAATCTTGGCCATTTTGGCTGCCCTTTGCCTTCATACGCACCGTTGCACTTTGGCATTTGTTTGCTCCTGCTCCTCCTGGGTGCTCCTTATCCTGGGTCCTTAGCCTCCGCATCCCGCGCCCTCCTTCTGTTGCTTTAGCAGCTCTTGTGGTTTATTATAACTGCATATATCATGCAAATATTCACACACACACCCGGGTGTAGGGTGTAGGGTGTAGGGGGTGATGAAAAGGCAACCCGCCGCCTGAACAAGGCCAACCGAAAATCCCAACACAAACACAAACATAGCGAGGTCCTTGTATCAGAGGATGTTTGGTTTCTGGGGTGCGGCTGTAGCTCTTACTGCTCCTGGTTTGGCCCTGCTCCTGGCCCTTCTTCTGCTCCTGGCCCTGGTCCTGCTTCTGGCCCTGCTTCTGGCACTGCTCCTTGCCCTGCTTCTGGCCCTGCTACTGCTCCTACTCCTAGCCCTGCTCCTACTCCCGCTCCTGCTCCTAGCCCTGCTCCTGGCCCTCCTCCTCTCTCTGCCCTTTTTTTGAGGGCTGCAAAACTGGAAACGGAAAACTGAAGGCGGCAGTGACAGGTCCTTGCCCAAATTCGGTTTTTGCATGCTTAGCTCTCGCCCAGCTTGCCTTCTTTTCCCAGCTCGTTTACGTTTACGAGAATTATTTTATAAATTTTCATAGTTTTCACTTTGATTAAAAGTGCGGTCATGGCTTCTGTGGCCAGGATTTGTTGCTGCTCCTGCTCCTGCTCCTGTTCCTCCTGCTGCTGCTGTTGGCCAGCAAAATGAAAATGCCAGGCCGCAAAAGTGCACGCAACGGAAATCTAGTCAAGTCCCTGCGACAGCGTCTTAAGCCAAATCCTTGCCGATGCATCCTAGCCCACCCATCCTCAGTCGAAGGACTAAATTCCAACTGAAGCATGCTCAGCACGATTGAAAGTGGCTTGTGTATTTTACTTGGAATTATTTCGAAATCTTCGAGCTCAGGTTGATTTGGAAATGAAGTCAGGTGAAACCTTAGGTTAGAGTAGGAAAAAACAGTCCAATTTAAATACAAAGTGTAAAGTCAGTAAAGTGCTGTAAATTCCACAATATAGACTCCGATTTACGCTCAGTGTAGGTATCTGGATTAGCCTACAGGAAGTAAGTATTCATTGCATTATTGGCATTAATTGCTCAGCCAGCAAAAACCGCACTCCAATCTCCTTGGAGAGTATTTCATTTTTGTTTCAATATTTGACAAATGCATTTATAATTGCATGGCCGCAGATAAAATCCGATATGCCATCGTCATCGTCTTCCGAGCAGTTTGTAATTGGTAATTTATGGCATATATATATCCTTCTTGTTGTTGTTATTAGACCTTCCCCCCTCCTTCCCCCTCCCTTTATCTACTATCAAAAGATTTTGAAGCTGGATTGCCAAGTTTTGAGGTTGATTTGCTATTTAAGAGAATGAATAAACATTGTTGGAAATTATAGCATCAACTCAATTTGCTTTTAAGGGATTACAGAGATAGAAACATAATTTTAAATTATTTTATTTTATTCTCAAGGAGTTCTTTACATAAAATAATAAACCATTTGACAGGTATTTAAATTCTAAATACTTGCCAGAAAATATACAAACATTTATTTAGGATTTTTAGTCTGAGCAAGAAAAAAGCTTAATCACAATTTTTATGATTTTTAGCTTAGGCAAATGTCTGAGCATTATATATATATATTTTTTAATTGCCTGAACTTGTCATTTGCCGTCGTCTGCCAGTTAATTTCACTAATTAATTTGTTTTTCCCCCAAAAAACACACACACACGCACACTCGCGGTGGAAAGGGGCAGAGGCAAAGACACGCGGCAGCTGCCGCAAAAGCCAAAAACAACAATTAAACATAAATCTTATAAATTTCCGTAGCCAAAACTTCCTGCCAAGGCTTTTTGTCTCCTCTCTCGCCTTCGTCGTCGTGGGCTCCTTTCTCCTCCATGGATGAGATTTCTCGCCGTGCCACCGAACATATTTCATTTCGGCTGCAACTTTACCAAAGGACACGCCCACCACGCATGGACCCCGCCCCAAACCGCCCCTTTTCGCCCACTTTTCCCCTTTTTTCTTTTGCCGAGGAAAAAGAACTTTTCCCCAAAATGGAGAAGAAGACGTGTAGAAGCAGCAGCAGCAGCAGAAGCAGAAGCGGCTGCGGCAGCGCATTGTTTGTTGTCTAACAGTCTATGACTATTTAAGACAACCCCCAAAAACGCACACACACACACACACATACGCACAGTTGCAGCCAAAAAATTAGCAGCACTTTCTCCTTTTCGTAAGCGGCAAAAAAGATACTGCTAATGTGTGCAGAAAGGAGAGCAGTTAGCATTCATGGATTTGTTGTTATTTAAAATTTTATATTTCAGAAATGTTAAATGTTTTTGGAATAGAAAAATATTTAAGGGTTTAAAAAATAAATATTAAAAAAAAACCCTATTTCATTTACATGATTTTCTTATTTCTTTTTACAAATAAAAGTAAATAGTTAAACAAGATTATTTAAAACATGATTATTTTTCCAACATATTTCTTTGCTTGTAACTATGAGTGATTAATGATATTAATTATAGTATAAATATATTATTTATAATGAATATTAATAGAATATTTATATTATAAGGAGGTCATAATCGACTTAACTCATACGCAAGTCAAGACTCGATTTTATGCCAAGATCACACACAGATCTTTGTTATATAGCGGCTTATCCCGACGCGTTTCAGTCGCCGACCATCGAGACACTCATCAGTGGACTTTGCTATTTTTATATCTATATAAAACTTAATGCTGCTAATAATAAAAATATAATTTCGCTTTAAAAACTTCTTATCTTGTTCGCAACTGTAAATCCACTTAGACACACGTGCACACCTACATGTAATTTAATTTTACTATTTTAGTTTGGCTGCCGTTGGTTTTCAGTTTCCAGTTTCTACTTTGTTGGGGTAAAAGTGCAACAAGGCTACACACACACAGCCACACACACACACACCCTGAACACAGACATACATCGAAGGACCACAGAAAACATTTGTTACAATTTCCCACGTAAATACTTCCTGCCAAGAAGCGCTCCGCACACGCACTCGCTCCACACATATGCAAAGGCACAATTATAATTGTCATAACACAAAAGCAGCTGAAAATTTAGTGCCAAGTGCGAAAAGTTCCACCAAAACTGGTGGGGGGAGGGAAATGCTGGGAAATGGGGAAATGTGCCAGCGAAAATTTGCACTCCTTGCGAGGTTGGAGCGACCAGTTCCGGAAATAGAAAGCATCTACCGGAAGCATTTAAGGAAAAACACTTTAGAAAGGTAAAAGAAAATTGCAATTAATATATAACTCAAATTCATATATCTTTTAAAGACGTCGATCCTTAAATAATATTTTAATTGTTTCTTTTTCTAGCTTAAGAGCATTTTTTTCTAATATCTAATATTTTTAATAGAAAAAAAAAGAAATCTTCATATAATCATGATCATCTTTTCTCTCGTACCTCGCTCTTACATTACCTATCCCTATCTTTCTCACTTTTTCTCTCTTTCTCTCTCCCTCGCTCTCTCTCTCTTTCTCCCTCTCTCTCTCCTTCCCTTTCTCTCTGGCAGTGACACGTTGATAAATGACATTTGCGGCGTCAATGTGAATTTTATAAATTCTCGCAACTTTCACGCCCGCTGCCAGCTTCTTCCCTTTTGGGCCAAAGGCAGTAAGGGCTTTCCTGGGGGAGAAAATTGAGGAAAAGCGTTGGAAAAACTGGCCAAAACAAAGCGCTGACGCCAGCAAAGGCAGACAACAAAAACAAAAAAAAAACAGAAAGGGTGTGGGAAGTTGGGTAGATTTTGGGCAGATCGTCGCCTTGGTAGTTGCATATTTTTTATGACACTTTTGCGGCTTATCAACGTCATGGCAAACACATGCACTTGAGCCCATCCACTAACCAATTTTATAGCCCCTTCCGCCCCTTTTTTTTACCCCCTTCCGCCTCTTTTTCTACCCCCTTCCGCCCCTTTTCTACCCCCTTCTGCCCCTTTTCTACCCCCTTCTTACCCACCCCCCCCTGTCACATTATTTACATTGTCAACAAGCTGTCGCTTGGTTTTTCACAGCTCTCTGCCGACGCGCTCAGCTCGTTCTTCATTTTCATTATGCTGTTTTTCGCCTGGCTGTTGATTTTCCCCCCTGTCTTGGCTTCTCTTTTATTTTTCTGCCCCAGTGAAAGTTTAATTACTATGGCCGAAATCTGACAGAGTCATGCTGTATGCTGTAAACTTTACCAAAGTTACTTTTTTCCGCCATGAAATCTGCTTAAAAGCGACAAAAATGGATTGGAAAAGTAGCAAAAGCCAGCAACAGGTTGCGATCGCTTACGAAAATCTTTGGAAAAGCTAAGGAAAAACTTCTGGGTAACTGGGGGGTAAAATATTCAAATTGAAGGTGGAGTAAATAAAATTACTAATGTATTTAAAATAATATAAATATGTATAAGCAGGCATCCAAAAAAAAAACTATACAATTTAGAAAATCTATGCCAACCAACCACGCCCTCACAAATCGGCTTAAGTTGTCGCATAAAACTTGGCCAAAAACTTAAACTGGAAGCCCCGAGAAGCTCAACTCGAGCGAACTGAACTCGAGTCCTGGTGGCTGGTTCCCGGTTACCAGTTTCCAGTTTCCAGTCACCAGTCACCAGTTGGCAGTTACCAGTTCCCGGGGTCCAGAGATAAAGTCAAATACTTGACAAGTCACAGGTAACAAGTACGAACTTATGAAGCCATCAAGTGTGTCGCAGTCTGTGTGCTTTTGCTTTTGCTTTTTCCCAGAGTGTGCAAGCAAAGTTTTCAAATTATTTTTGGTTACATAATTGGAATTGATAACTTTGGCAGAGACTCTCATTCGGGACATGGGACACACACCCACGCACACACTCTGCACTTGTATTTGTCAATAACAAGCAATTTAACAATTTTCCCACACACAGACACGCAGAAAAAGCGAAAAACTCTTGTAAAGTTATCATTCAAACTTGAAAATCAATAAAACTTTTGATACAACTGCACAGAGCCAGAGATGTCGAAACAGAGGAAAATAAATCAAAAATCAATTGCAACAAAAAGTTGTAACAAAAGAAAGGTAAAGGAATCTGTTAGATTAAATAATTTGACAGGTAAAAAATAATTTATGCTTGGCATTTAAATTATTTCTGTATTTTAGAGTTTTTTGTATAGAAAAACTTCGAAAAAAATATTATTAAACAGTATTATAATAATGTTAAATAAATAAACAAATATATTTCCTATTTCTAAATTCCAAGGGCTTTTTTCCATATTTATTCTAGCTTGTAAATGATTTATATTTCTTATAAAACTCAGCCAAGCTGCTAGTTCTTACATTTTAACTTAGATATCCAAGAGGATATCCTTGCATATCCTGGCTACAATTTAGCCAAATTAACAACACTTCTAAGCGGGATAAAAAAAAAAAAAAGGAGAGCCAGGGCCAACATACACGTGATATCACCTCTGTCCCTGTGACATATTTCCTTTGTGGCTTAACAACGTACATTTTTTGTTCCCCCTAAAAAAGTCGAGGCAACTCCCTATATTTTTTTTTTTTGCGGAGTTCTGGCTTTTGCTTCGTTCTTTTATTTATTTTTTTTAATTTTGCGACTTTCAGCCCTCAACCCGCACAATCAGTTTTCGCTATCTCCCGTCGTCGCTGCCGCTCAAGAAAGTTAATTAAGAAAGTTTGATTTCTTATGGCTAAATAACGCTCCAAAGTTTCACTGACTGACAAATATCGAGCAATAATCAAATGAAAAAAAAAAAAATAATAATAAAAAAAGGAGAGATGGAAAGAGTATACAACAACAACAACAAAAGAATATGAAATTCCTTTCCCGCAAAATATTTCCTGTTGCCCCAGCCCTTTTTTTTTTTTTTGTTGCGATTGATAAGCAAGTTAAGAGGGGGAAGGGGTCCTGCCGGGTACGGCGAGCAATAAAAAGTTTTTGGCCCAAGACCTTTGTCTGCCTTGGTTACAAACAAATCAACAAATATTTGTTTCTTCTCCGGGCCATATTCCCTCTTGACTTTTTCGCCATATCCACCGAAGGGCATCGGCACTTTGACTTTGAGGATGTTGCAGCGACATTCAAATGATTTTTCCGCGTTGCCAAAGGTAACCAGGTCCTTTGATACATTTTCATATTTATTGGCGCCTTCAAAAAGGTGTGATAAATTCATCAATAATACTTTTATTTCAATATGTATGGGGGAAATAAATTGTAAACGGCAAAATCTATCACATGTTTCCATTAAAATTAAATCAGTATATTTCTTGAAGTCATCGTTAGTTATTAAATATATTTTAAACTATTTATTATTAAGAAAAGAACACAGTAAGCATCAAAGATTCTTGTAAGGGCATTCCACCATTCAACATATGTTTTCTGATTTCATTTTTATGCATTTTATTTTACAATTACAATATTTATGAAGTGTGTAAAGGCCAAGCGTAGAGGCCTTCGGCTTTATGAGCTGTTAAGTGGGAAAGGAAACAGGAACGGGAATGGAATTGGCCCTATTGGGCAGAGGAAGGCCATAAAGAAATGACTTATGAGCTGTTAACTGGACCCGAAAAACCGACTCATGAATTACGGCAATTTTCTGGGTTATTGATATAGCCCCAGTTAGGCTTCCCATTCCACCCACGCAGCAGCAACCTCCAGTGATTTCGCCCGGGGATTCCCCCTGCTAATTGGCCACGTTCAATGCCCCAAAAGAACAGACCAAATGTTGCAAGCAAAATGCAGAAATGGCCAAAACATCCCAGGCCCAAGGAGGAAACCCGCCGGCATTCATGTCACATGCCACGGAAGTTGGCCAACACAGAGAAAGAAAGCGAGAGAGAGAGAAAGAGAGAGAGAGACAGAGAGAGAGAGAGACAGAGAGAGAGAGAGAGAGAGAAAGTTGGGCCGAAAGAATATTAAAGAAGCTGCCACTGCGAGCTAAACAACTTAATGACTTCCTGCTAGTTAGGCCTCCATGCACAGCCGCAGAGCAACAGCAACAAAAAAAATGAACAACCAAAAAAACTGCACAGTAAAAATATGTAAAAAATACATTTAATAAAAGTAAATAATACAGAAAATAATAATAGAAAAACTAGGTAAAAAATACATTAAATAATATTAGTAAAAACTGCTTGAAAATCAGATTTATAACTCTCTAAACTCCTCAAAAAACCTCAAAATTCGAATTTAGGAAACTAAAATCTACAGAAAAACTCACAAATTTATTTATAATATTACAATAACTACACATTTTCTACAGTGCATAACAACAAGCGAACAACGCACTCGAAACTGTCGTCAACAACAACAAGGACGAGGACGAGGACAACAACTAAAGACATCTGTGCGAATGGATGTTTCCTTGGGGCTTCCATGGCCGCCAACGACCGCAGAGAGCGGCCATTACCAAGCGGACACAAAGGGAGAGGCGGGCGTTGGGCTTGTACACTGTAACAAAATATTATATAGTATTCAAAGATTTTATATACTACAATTATATACTAAAATACATGGTTTTTCGTTTAATAAAATATTTGTTTCCAATTATAAACTGCTTACAGAAATCTATTAAATATCTAATCATGTCTTGTTAGTTTCCATACCTAAAAAGATCTATTATTTAATTAATATACTCTTTATTATGATCAATTTGTGTAAGTATTTTTATTTTTTGTTGCCGTGTGAAAAAAAGTTGGTGGGGAAGGCTCAAAATTTATGTCGCACTTGCGACGCTTTATCTCTGCGGAGAGAGACAAAGAGAGAGTACATAAATTTTTAATGCAAATTTCCTTTCTATAATTGTTCATACTTGGACACATTTGCATTTATTAAGCCCGAGCCTAAGATGGAGCCCCAGCCAGCTTGCCCCTCTCCACGCACCGTGGGCCACTTAGTTTGCGTTTATTGTACACTTTTTTATGGGGTTTTGCCCCCCAAAACACGCCCCTGCTGCTGCTCCCTTTTTTCTGGCAGTTGTGGGAGGAAGGAAGATGGAGATATTGCTATTTTGTTAAATTATGTTGAGCATTTTTATGGCAAGATTTGTTTTTTATGGCATCGAGAGTTGCTCTTCTTGCCTTCCACTTGACTGTCGCTTTTGTTTTTTTTTTGTC
>JAEIIF010013711.1:0-11690 GCA_018874455.1 Drosophila trapezifrons | reverse complement strand
ATTTCAGTGCAAATTTGATTATTTTTACGAAGACACATTTTGTAGCATAGTTTTAGGCACATTTTTAAGTGATTTCAAAACCCCAGTGATTTCTGGAGCACCCCCGTATTTATTCAAAAATTGGTGTTGCCAGAAAGTATGCAATGACTTAAGAATCAAATCTCTAATAAGGTCGGGACTCTGGCCGTTGTATCTACTATTAAATTTAATAGAATATCCGAAATACAAAAAATTTAAATAACTACTTCTTTAGTCTCCTTAATAATTCTAATTCGTTGTTCCAATTAATACCTACCCAATTATTTAGAATTCCCCCTTATTCCTGCACTTGCCCTATCTCGGCCCACGCTCGTGCGATTTTGCTCCGCACAAATTTCCCCGTCTCATCCAAAATGATTTCACTTTCTTTCTATCTTTTCTATTGGCTCCATGTACTACGTGTGTATTTTTGGCGCTTCCTCGTCGGTCGTTGAACTCATTAACCTAAATTTTTCCTTTTTGTGCAAAAACAAAAAGCAAACGCAACAAGCCTCAGGCAGGGGCGGTGGGGAAAAGCTAAGAAATTGGGGGGCAGCAGGCACGTCATGGCGAGATAGCAATAACTTTGTATTTGTTCGCTCTGAGTTCTTGTGTTATCTTAGGCGAGGGATTTCTCGGTCGCCATCAGGCAATAAGCATTTTATTGGCGCATTGACTGGGCATATCCTGTGCCTGCCCTGTGAATATTTTATGGATGTGCAAATTATGATTAATATTTGCCGCATAATTGAATTACATATTCATGTTTGGCAATCAAAGTGCGTGGCTAGGCAACATGTAGCAGCGAGTCAACGTTTATGCGAAGCTGAGTTTGAGAAATATATTTTAAAATGTATCTAAGTACTTAAGAGGAACAGAAATAATATAATATGTCACACAAAATTTCAATATTTGTAGGTAACTTTTTCTTTCTTGATTTAAATGTAGTTTTATTATTAGTACACGTTTCATAAAATATATAAATTATTTCTCATAATGTTTGTATTTAAAACATTGATTATCTTATTTAATTGGCAAAACAAAGGAGTTAACTATTAGTATTTCATTTTGTATCACAAACTATAGAAATATTACCTTTTTGAGACCCGAACAATATTAAATAGTAATTTGTACTTATTAATGCAATTATCTTATGAGTTCTTAATTAAAATATATTATTTTCTTCTATTATCTTAAATTAAATAAATTTGATGCAAGTACTTTATATTTATTTATATGGAACCCCTAATATTTATTTATATAAAATATTCGACAACACACACACTAAATATGGTTTTAAATTTCTTTGAGTCTTTTTTTACTATTATTTTTCGTATGAACTATATTTTATCTTGGGCTTTTTGGACGGGCCACATTATCTTGAAGCTCGTAGCCTGAACTTCGTGTGCGAGAGAGAGCGGGGAGTCCGATTCTAAGCACCAATCAAACCGAAGCCGAAGGCAACGTCGCGACACGAAGCCACACGAAGTCGAACGAAAGTAAAAGCACGACGGCAATATCAGCAGCGTCTGTTGCTGGCGTTGTTGCTGTTGTAAAATCTAGGCCAGGGACTCGTGCGGTCGTTGAACTTGGCCAAATGTACGGGACGAATATTTTGGTCGCTTGGTGAAAGGGGGTTTTTACAGTTGGGGTTAAGATAATAGTCACTTTAAAATTAGGAATTTACTTTATAATTATATTGTGCTTTTGAAAACTTCTTTATCAATAGAATACTTTATTTCTATGTTAGATATATATCAGAAGGGAGTACCCATACCATTCAGCGTGGCTTGAAGCTAGATCAATTGGCAATTCTAATTTAAATTATAATATAATCGGTAAAACTCATATATAAAGAATAGTCGAATTAACTTAATGAAATAACAAATATTTAGATTTGATTGAATCTATCTCTATTTATTTATTTTGATTGCTGTAATTAAATGTATCTTTATTTATTTATTTAATTATGTCGCTCTAGTCCTATTACTTTGTCCACAGCTGTCTAGCACTATGATAATGTCGAGAGGGCGATGAAAGTGAATTTCGCTTTCAATTGATAGCGTTCATAGATGGCACAAAGATTGTCTCTGGAATTTAGTTTTTAGCCTCCTACAGTTAAATTTTTTTTTCTCCTTTTTTTTTAGCTGTTGCAAGTGACGTGTTTCGGTCCTACTTACTCACACATATTCACATGCACGTGCCCCAAGTATTTGGGGCATTTGTTGACATTTTGTGGCATTTACTTTGTTGTATTTATATTTTTTTCCGCTTTTTCGTTTGTCTGTTGCCAGTTAGAGATTTATGACCGACAATATTAGGTTTTTGCGTTCGAACAAAATGCTTTGGTGTCGTTTCTTTGTGGATAAATGGGTTTGTCGCTTGTCAGATATATAATTGTGGGATTTCTATTAATTTGTGGTCTTTGAGAATTTGGGGAAATAAATGTGAGGAATTAGCAAGGCTTTATTATTCGAATAAAGAAGTAAATAATATCGAAGATCAATATGGCATAATAAAAATGTAAGAACATATGAAGAACATTTTAATAAATAAATTAAGTAAGTGTTTCGATTGAAAAGAAAAAAGGTTACTGGATTTTTGTATTCTCCAGATTCCTTCTTATCATCAGTTTACTTTAAACCTTATTCTAATTTTGTATCAGTATTTATTAATGTTAAAGCTTACTAGTCATACATCTATATTTATCTAATAGAATATTTATTTACATGACATATTTGCTAAGGCATTATTCATATCTAACCAAAGTCTTGGTTCTCGCATAATCCAACGCAGCTCTTTGGCTTTTCTGGAATTATTTTACTCATAGTTTTTTATTCATATATTTTTTTTTGCATTTGTCTAAGACTTTTTTCTACTGGCAAGACGATTAGATAAGCGAACCGACAGTCGCCGGCATTATAAAAGAATCCGATAGCCGCGCAGTTCATTCGGCCTTATTATAGAGCTCCTCTCTCTTTTTCTTTTTTATAAATATAATTTTAATTCTCCAAACTACTTGAAAGTGTCAAAAAGTTGAGAGAGAGAGAGTTGTGTTGGATTTTCTTTAGGATTTTGTTAGGTTTTAGGGTCCTTTTAGGATGAGGTGGGGAAAACCGGAGCTTGGCTTTTCTCTTTTTACCACCCATTTCCCAACCAACTTCCTCTGTCCCTCTCTTTGATTTCTTCCTCTCTGATTTCTCGCTTATCGCACTCCCTCTTCTCTCTCTCTATTTTTTTCTGTGCTCCTCTCCGGGGTTCTAGGCATTGTGGCTTTGGCCTTGGAATTGCCAGGGCGTTCATTGACCTGCCGCAGCTCGGGTTTGTTTTTTCATTGCTGCCCCCTATCTGTGGCTGTGCTGGTATTGGAGTGTGTGCGATTGTTGTGCGGCTGTGTGTTTATTTCTATTATCGCCATAGTCGATGTACGCGGCGATATGATGCCAGCCATATGACCTAATAAAATTTTTTTTCTCTGTTTTGCTTTATTTTTTGCCGCTTTGCTAACATTTGCGTTTGCTGGGGGCTACCAAGGGGCGCCAAGTGGTGCAAAGGGGGTGCAAAAAAGGGGTGGTTGGGGGTGCAAGACGGTTTCGATTTCAATTTAGAATTTTATTCGCTTTGCCCACAGTGCGTATACTTGATCAGGATCAATGCTTTGGCATGTTTACTTGGCTTTGGCGTAAACATATTAATAATGATTCTCAAATTTGTGTTTTCTTTTTTTTGTTGACTTATCAATAATTGGGATTAGATGGGTGAGAATATTTTAGTAATATTACAAATAATAAATAGATTAATTTGATAATCTAAACTAAAGAATACTCTAAATAAAAGAAATAACTCTACCATTTACTCACTTAATATTCCGGTTTTAAGCCAGCTAAATGAGTACATTAAATATATATTTAAAACTAATGAAAACCAAACTGCAGCAGCTTTAATTGTGTATCCTTCCCAAGTGCATTTGTTTACGTCGGCTGAGAAATCACATTTGCCTGTCAAAGGCAGCAGACATATCAACATTTGCTGCTGACATAGACAGCGAGAGAGACCTAAAACTTATATTACTCATACGCAACGTGGCCGCCACAGAGAGACAGCGAGAGCGAGAGCGGGAGAATAACGTCAAAATCACGCTCGGCGACTGCAGTTTTTCTGGGGTAAATGCATCAGTCGCTTTGGGCCAATGTCCGACCTTCAAATTGGCCCGGTTCTGGCGCCCAATCGGGGGCTCCAACGCAGCATGGAAGCTGCCAGCGAGTCGCCCTGATCCCCTCCTGGCTCCAAGTTGGATTGGCGCTGGCTCCGGCTATGGCTCCCATTGTGCCAGCGTATATAAATGCCCCTGAATGAAAATTTGCTTAACTGTTTTATCGCCGAGCGGGTCAAGAGTGAGCGGATGATGGCTTCAAAAGTTGGCTATATGCAGCTGAAGGCTGAAAATGTTGGGAAATGCTTGATTTATGCTGCGGCTGCATTGAAGATCAAAGATTAATTGGTTCGGAAAAGATTCGGAGTAGAAGTTAATGCTACGCTGAGCGGATTTTCATTATTAAATTTATGGGACATTTTTCTTTTGACAAAAAAGTATGCAATTATATTTTTGAAACGATTTATGATTTGTATTTTTATTGTGTTAAATGCAACTGAATATTTTTATAGCGTTTCTTTAATTGCCTTTTTAATAGGTTTTTAATTCCTTGTCCTTGTCCAAGTGCCAGTTATTATAGTCAATAAAATTCGGGTAATATCTTGGCATTTTATTGCAAATACAATGCTTGAATGACATTTTCCTATGAATAATTTGTAACCTCAAGACCTAAGACTCTTTCTTTTTAAATTAAATATTTTAACTCCCAAATAACTTTCAATTACTTATCAAATACTTATTCTCCTTTCAGGTAAGTCAACTGCAATCGATCAATTCCCGCCACGTAAGTCGCAGTTAATTAAGCTAAGCAAAATCGAAATCTCAAGCTCACGATATCGAATGTCATTAAAGGTTTTTCACCTGGCCAAAGCATTTCTAGTGGGCCACCGGCCTTGCCACCGCTGAAACAGAGTCGCATACCTCATAGAAATAAATGTGATTCTACGCGAATGCGAATCTGTATTTTGTCGCAGCTTCAGGTTCAGCCGAACACGATTTGCATAGTGCCATTGCATCGAGAGAGCGGTGTAGGCAATAAATAAATGCAACATAATTTTTCTTAATGCCCAGTTTTTGTTTTTTTTATTATTATTTTTTCGCTCTCTGTCTGTACTGAACTCCGAGTTGAATGCACCGGCAGCATTGTGAAGCAATAACCTCGATCTAAATTTACACACAGATACACACGCACACAGCTGCAGGCGTGAGTTGTGAACTTGCACTCAATTTGTGTGCCACACACACACACGCACACAGTCAGGGGGCAAAGCTTCGAGCGGAAAGCTTTCGATTTTGGCGATGGCGAACGGAAATGACAGCGGTACAGAGAGAGAGACAGAGAGGGGGAGTGAGCATAAGCAAAGTTGGGTATCTGTTCCTCTCGCTCTCCCTGAGGTAGAACTATAACAATTTATTAAATATAAATTATTTCAGCTAGAAATAGGACCTTTTTAGGAAAGATTTCTTTTTATAAATATTTGTGTCAACTTTTAGAGATATATATTTATCCAAAAATTTAAAATTTCTTCTAAAGAAATTGATTTCTTGCTGATAAAAAATAGTTTCATATTTACCATAATCTATAAAAGAAAGTATTATAATTGTATTCTAGAAAGGCAACCTATTTTCCAAAGATTAAAATTATTTACAATTTTTGTTTGGGTTTAATTGGTGGGAATTTTAAATAACTTATATTGATAGAAGGATCTATAGGTGAGAATTAATATTTATTATAATAATATCTATAATGGTGTTATGATACAGTGTTAAAAACTTCATTTATTAAAGTTTTCAGTTGAGCCTTGACATAGGATTTTACGTATGTGCGAGCAAGACGACTTTCTATTTATGTACATTAATGTATAAATCTCTCATTGAAAGTTCGTATAGTCGTCTTGCTCGCACTTGCTGCCAAGCCTCTAATAAAAACTCTAATTCATGAAGTTTTTAATACAGTATCATAGCACCATAAGGAAAAATACAAAATATATATCAGTCAATATTTTACAATTACTCAATAGGCACATAATTATAACTACAAGAAAAGTTATAAAACTACACCTAGGAACTCCAACTATGAATAGAAATAGATAACTATTATTTAAAATAAATAATAACCTACTAAAAATCCAATTAATTCGCACCAAAGTCTCTGAACAAAAGCCGACCGACTGAACGACCGCCCACACAGCCCAATCGACTGTCGCTTTCAGTGGAAGGAATATCACGAGCAATAGACAAAAAAAAAATCGCACAAAGCACCAACACTCGCTGAGCACATTTTTTAGAGGTTACAGCGAAGCGGGTCAGTTCAGTTCATTCGCCCTGCCAGCCAGCGACAATGTCTCGCAAATGGGCGGCTGCGGGGGCATGGCGGGGAGGGGGGGGGCTTAAAAAAGGGGGAGGTGCAACCTTGCCGGGCATTTTCATAGAGCCACTCGCTGCTATCTTGCCTCGCCGCGAGCGCGCCTGAGTTTTCTGTGAGTGTAGAGCAACGCCATATTGCACACTGCACGTGACCTCGTTGCATGTGGCTCTCTGTCCCTCTCCCACTCTCCCACTCTCTCGCTCACTCACTCACTGCTGTGTGCATTTTATGCACATTTTCTTGTTGTTGCTGCTCTCGCCTAGCCTAGCCTAGCGCACAAATTGAAGTCGACAAACGTTCATGAACTCAATTTCGGTTTTTCCTTCAAAATCTGCAATGACGTCAAAGTGCAACTGTAAATTCTGTGTGCAAGCTTTTGCGCTGGCTCCTGCTCCTGCTCTGGGCCAGCCAAAAGCTGTCGCCATTAATTATTGTCTCAGAAATATATGTGAATTATAATTTATATTCTTGTGGAATTTTCAGACATTGATTGAATGAAAATCTAATTTTTATTCGAATTCAACGTACATCTCTGGTAGTGTTGGGCAGCGCCATCTGGCGGTTGCTGGTGGCAACAGTTTTAGCTCAACGAAAGCTCTGAGTTGCGGGTGCTAGCCGCTAGGGGGCGACACGGAATAAAGTAATTTTAAGAGCTTTCTATAAACCTTTTGAAATTATTGATATTTTAAGAAAGAATTGTTTTTAAATTAGTTAAGTTTTAGTTTGTTTTACTATATTAATTTAAATTGATAGACCATAATTGACAGCTATAAATGGGAACATTTTTACAAGGAATATAAGGTTGTACTGCACTTTATTTACCTCTGAAACAAAATTATGTACATTTTGGTTTTAATAATTAATTAAATTAAAAATACAATTAAATTATTACTGCGTACTATTCTTATTTTAATATTTAAGAATTAGTTACATTTTTTATTCCTAAAATACTTTAACTGCCTTGGAATAAAACTGATTGAGTTTAAAGTAATAATTATAATTATCTGGAATGATTTAAATAATTTGTTTAAAATTATTTACTCAATAATATTTATTAGTACTTCTCTAGCTATTTCTAAATCTTTAATATCTTCTTAAACCTTGATTTGCAAATTGATTTTATAGGCTTCCTTCACAAATCAGCTCTTATATATCCCTTTATAACTTTAACAAGATAATCCCAATTGTTATTCCCAACTTTCCTATTCAACTGCGCACTGGTCGATATCTAAGAGATCTTAAATTCAAATTGCTTTGGCTTTTATAAGCGGCCAGGCGAATGAAACCCTTTATTATTGGTTTTGAATTTAAAGAATTTGTTTTTAGGGTGGGATCAGAATCGGAATCGGAATCGGAATCTTATGCGCATTGCAAATTCCGCCTGGGCCCTTACACTTAAGTGATTCTCAGCCTTCGGCTCTCCTTCTCCGTCAACCCTTTCCGCTCTCTTTTTTTCGAGCGGCAGCGCTTTTCTCCTTTGGCTTCTTTCAAGGTTGTTCGGACATTGACATTTTCATTATTTTTGGTGGGTTCTTTTTTTTTTATACTGCCAAAAAAGTTTTGGTTTTTCGGCTTTGCACCCGTCTTCTTCTTGTTCGCTTTTTGGTGCGTGTTCTTCACCCTCTGCTTCTTCTTCTTGTTCTTTGTGTTTTTTTTTTTTGTGTATACATTTTTTTCTTTATTTTGTTAATGTTGCCCGCATAAAATTTGAGTTGATCCGAAGTGGTTTATTCAGTGGTCTTTCATTTCTCTTTCGATTTCTTCGTTTTTTGGAGCTTCCTACAAAATGGCGCCCAACGTGCCACGAGCCACGTAACTCCCCTGAATTAAAAAAAAAAGTTTTCTATTTTCTAGGGCACTAATTTTTATAGACAATACTTCTAGAGTATTTAGAGGAATATTGTTTTTGTAAAAAAAAAACTAAGAGTAGCCGTCTCGATATCGATATCACACAAAATCACCAAAGTTAGCGGCGTTGCCAACAGTCAATACATTTTTACTTTCTTTCTTACTTTCTTATATTATTTGCCAAGCTATTTTAAAACTTATATTTAAATAATAATAAGTTAATAATAATACATATTTCTACAGAGTATTAGCTTAAAAATACAAACACAGATATCAGTAACAATTTATTCTCCAAACACAACGGCATTGCCAACTGTTAATAAATTAATCGGGGTATCCAATAGTCGAGGCAATTAATAGCAACCTCCTTTCTATTTTAGACTTATCTATGTGGGGTAATTCGGCATTTTGAACACGTTCGCGCCCCTTAGCCCTTGACTTTGAAATTGAGTTGGGCTGGGCTCGATTTATTTCGGGTTTAGGGTCTGTTGCTTGGGTTAGGTTTTGGTCGGATTGCGCTAGGTAGATATTCGGGCCGACTTCCTCCTTCTTTTGTGCTGAAGTTCAAGATCGTTTTATACGCATTTTAAATGCTGCCTGCGTTCGCGCCGTGTATAATCATTTAAATTTTTATTTTTTGCGCCCCTGAGGCAATTGTAATTGACACTTGAATATGCCAGACACACGGCAGAGCGCGATGGGGAGGGGAGGGCTTTCTGGCCCCCTGGCAACTGAGCCATGACATGGCCAAAACTGAGCACACTAAACAAAAGTTACTTGAACTCGCCTAATTACGCGAATTACGATTGTCTAACTTCGACTGGCGGCACAGCCACAAAATATGACTCTGCGAAATTCTCATAAGTTTTAATAGGCTTTTTGCCAGTTGCCCAGAGTCTTTAAAACTGGAAAGCTGTTGGCCAAATGACATCACCAGTCATCAGTTCAAATTCTCTTAATCATATTAATCATGGCAAAAGCACACGCACTCTCATTATTTACAACAACAAAAATATATAGCTTCTAACAACAATCATTAGAACATAAAGCCGGGCAATGTCTAAACGAGATCCGCCAGCATTTTTGGTAGATGTTTTTCGGGGAATTTCCAAGAGAGATCATTACAAATATTTATAAATAGCTTAGCTGGGTTTAATGGTTTAATAATTTTAATTTATGGTTAAAAAATTTAATTTAAAAACATAGATTGTTTTTTAACAAACTGAAAATAGTGTTTTTGGGAAAGAACATATTTTAAAAATTATATATTACCATTCAGATTAATAAGTTACTTATATTTGAGTAAACATCCATTTTATTTATAGAATAATGCACTTGGCACCTTTCCTTCCCAGTTTTAATTATACAAAAGGCCTAGAAAAGGTTTTTACAATTCTAATTCTTTTTTTCTGAACAATGATGCAGCATTAACCTTACAAAATTTTGATAAAATCTTAAGAAAATAGAAACAAACAAATCAAAAAAAAAATGCCTACCGAATGCACTTCAGAAAAATTCTCGAAAACCGAGACCAAAACAAACAATCGCTGTGAAAAATGCCCATTAACCCATTTCACTTGACCAAGAGGCGGGCCAAATAAAGAAAGCAGGCCATGGCCATGGCCAGGTTACATAACGCGGGGAGAGCGAAGAAAGTAGCAAAGAAGAAAGCGGAGAATTCCTAGGGGAAAGAGGAGAAGAAATCGAGAAAGAAAGGGGGCACTTACAGTGATACCAACTTTTGATTTCAGCATCAGCTAAGAAGAACGCGTAGTAAATTTGTTGTTGTTTTTTTCACCTTTTTTGTTTTTTAGTTTTAAGGTGTGATTTCTGTTTTCCAGCTGAGCGAGCGAGCCAGCATCAATTGGATGAGGTAACTCCAATAAAAACTGACAGCAAAAAATAAAAGAGAAAAAGTCGTTGAACAACTTTCCGTTTTTTGTGCTAGTAAACATACGAATTAGAATTCAAATTGGATTTTGGGAAAAGAATGTGACTTCGTGATAGGAAATAACTCCGCTCCAGCCAGCATTTAACTTTGACCTTCCCAGCGAGTTTTGACCCTTGCCGTTGCCAAATTATGATTCGGCCTTTGTCTCTGCGGTTCGATCATCGACAGAAGTTTGGTTTGAACACGTTTCAGCAGATTATTTTGTTAATTAACGAGAGTCGAAACTGGTTCTTCGGGGCATCAGATCATCAAGAGATCATGCGAGGCCCAAACAAATCAAGTTGATATCGTTTTAACACCCGCACACAAGTCTCAGATCGTTACCAACTATTTCCTAAACTCATTTGAGGGAAATACTCTATCAAGGGGGATGCTGCTTTAAGAAGGAAAACTTGCTGATCCTTTAGGGTAAATAATTAACACTCTTGATTGGATTTTAAAATCTATAAACTAGTTTTTCTGAATTATTTCTTTAATATCGTTCGAGATATTATTATATATTATTATATACATACAAGGAAATATTTTTGGTTTGGATTTGAAAGATAAAAAGGGAAGTTATAGAACACTTCCTTAACGTATCCAGTATATCCTCTAAACAGGTTTTTTTTTTAACTACGCCTTATCGAGTGTTTTCTTAACATTTCGGTTCTGAAACTAAACCTTTAAAACCCGAAAATTATAATTATTTAGTTTTAAGATAAGAAGGGAAGTTATAGAACACTTCCTTAACGTATCCAGAATATCCTCTAAACAGGTTTATTTTTTTAAGTACGCTTTATCGAGTGTTTTCTTAACATTTCGGTTCCGAAAATTATAATTATTTAGTTCTTAATAAATCGAATATAATAGAGTATCCAAGCTTATTGTAATTATTCCAGATATTTCCTTATTGCAGTGGTCTTTCTGAGTTCGTCTTACCTTCCAACCATTTGATCTCCTGCCTGGGCTCTCTCTCTCTTTTTCACTCTCTTCCCATCTCACTTCCTCAGAGCAGCTCACTTTGAAATTCGTTCTAGTTTCACCGAAACCCACAAGAGACAGACAGAGAGAGCAAGAGAGCGAGGTTCGCTTGTGTTGGTGCTCGGCTGCCTTCGTGCTCGGCTGCCCGCACTTCGTGCCTCGTTTTTTTTTTTTACGCCGCCGTCGCCGCCGCCCATTGTGCGTGTGCGTAGCAAGTTTACTGACCTTGAACTTCGAAATAATTTCTGTATTTCTGTGCATGTACACCGAAAATGAGACCACCAGCCCCGGTCCGGCACACTGGCGCACACAAATATAAGGGCACCCGAAAAAACTCGCACACGCATTTTAAAATAGAGAACTGAATGTTTTTGTTTTTTTTTTTTTTT
>JAEIIF010013694.1:0-10052 GCA_018874455.1 Drosophila trapezifrons | reverse complement strand
AGCCTCTAATGAAATCTCTAATTAATGAAGTTTTTAATACAGTATCATAACACCATTATTAATCTCATAGTTTAAAAAAACCAAAAGAACCTTGAAATCCGCCTTAACCCATCCCTAAATATATTCAAATATTATGCTTTTAGTTCACGTTGGCCACAAATTAGTTATTAATGATTTAAACACTCGGAAATTGGAGAAACAGGTCGAGTGGCTAACTCTTATTAATAATAATAATAATCCCTGGAGGAAGCCAAGTACCAAAGTGCCGCCAAAAGGCCCGAAGCTGCGGCTGGGCCAGCCTCGTCTCATGGAGTTTCCACAGCTGGTAACCGTAGTAACGTTTCACGTGGCTGCCGTTCCTATAGCGCCTGTTGATCTGATACGAGGATCCCGGCGATAAGAAGTCATAGCGTCGCAAATCCGTTGGCGAGAGCCACTGGAGGCCCTCGAAGGTGGTGGCCACCAGTTCGCTGCTATTTAGGGTCAGCAAGGCGAGTGGCAGGCCAGAGAGGCCGGAGAGCTCTGGCACGGTGACACTACGCCAGAGAAGCAGACGCTGGGCGCCCAGAACTCCTCCTCCGCCTCCTCCACCGAGCAGAACCAGAACCAGAAGCCACATCTTCGGCACCGAATTATAAACTATTCTGGCTTTTGGGTAGCGCTTTGTGGGTCTTGGACTCGCCTCGCGGACACGACTAGATTAATGCCAAATTTATGCGTGAGAATGCGTGCTCAGGCGGCGGTTTCGAACCGAACTGAGCTCGACTCGAGCCCCGTTGACCTGACCTGACGATCTGCCTGGCCTGACCCCTCCCAAAAACGCGCCTCTTCTCGCCACAGATGGGGTTAAGACAATAGAACTTAAGGGTGTTAGGGTTATTCTAAAAATGTATAAGTTAAACCCTTTTGTAGATGAAGTTATAGTTAATTACAGAATTTTTTAAGATGATTCTTGAGAGCTTTAGGTAACTGAGGAAATGTAGGATATATCTTGTATATATTTCGATTTTTTTCCACATCTTATATCTTAGGAAAGTAATCCTTTATAAAGCTTAGACAAATCCCTCTTTGATTTAAACTTAATAATCAATTTTAATCATTTAAACTTGATTAAAAACCTGAAGATTATTTAGTTATTCCTCCTATAAAATCCTACCTAAAACCATAGCATTTTTAAGAACTTGAAACCTATTTTTGTGACCACATCTGTGGTTCTTTCGACCTGACAATTTCTCTTCTTTTGTGGCGGCTTTGACAGACTTCGCGAAAGGCCCTTAGGGCCTTCAATTTGAATTCGATTTAGAACCCAGTAGAACCCAGCAGTGACTCACCGAACTGAGCGACCACCTCGTTGAACTGGGCATCCGGTGAGTCCACCTGTCGCCCCAGCTCCGGCTCCAGCTCCTCTGACTCTGACTGTGCCTCGTGATCCTCCTCCTCCTCCATGGATGATCCCCTGGTGGCATTAAAGTTTAACTTCCATAGCTGGGCACCGCGATAGCTCACATAGTTGGGATCCAGTTCGCTGCGCAGCTCGTTGATGCGGCCGCTGGGTGAGGGAGGATTTACCATGGCCAGTGGATGCAGATAGCGCAGCAGGTGACCCACTCCGCCGCCAAAGAACGGTAGCCTCATTAGCCGATTATCGGTGCGGGCCAGGTCCAGGTGATTCCTCCTGCTGTACCCGCCCCCAACTCTGGCGATTAGCATGAGCATTAGTGGCAGCCACGCCCACGGGGAGGCTGAATGGAGGTGCATGCTCTCGCGGGGGATGGCAGAGATATCGATCGATTCGGAACTCGGAACTAGGTGCGATCGATCTGGCTGTTGGTGCGGATTTAATGTGTTCGCAAATCAGTTGGCGAGCCGCAGCCTCCGGCTAACGGCTTCTCGCGATCTCAATTCTCTAGTCTCCCGTTCTCTAGTCTCCGTTCTTCAGTCTTCGGTCTTCGCTATCCCCTGCTGCCTCGATTCCCTTTGGCATTTCCCCCATTTAAACCCAATTCCCCAATTAAGGCCATCACATTTGCATACAGACGGAACGCCGGCGATTTTGATGTTTATATTTTTGTTGTTCTTCTGAGACTTTTACTTCGGGCGAGGTGTATATTCTGCTATATTCTGTTATAGTGTTATACTCGTGCGCAGATGCTGGCGAGGGAAGGCACTAAAGTCGTGTGTATTTTGTAATTTTTTAAGTTTTGTTTACTAGAAAGATTTCGTTGGAGCAGAGATCTTGTCAAAATCAGGGAAGAAGGCTTAGAAAGCGTTTGCGGCTCGAACCAGTTGGGAATTCTAGCCTCTTTTTCTTATTTTCTTATTTTTTTAACGTTTTATTTCCTAGAAATACCTTCATTAAGCAAAGATCTTGTCAAAATCATGGAACAGGTTTATATAGAGCACATTTTCTTCATTAGCATTCATTGCTTACGTTTGCGGCTCGAACCAGTTGGGAGTTCTTATTTTTTACGTTTTATTTGCCAGAAAGACCTTCTTAAAGCAAATTTCTTGTCAAAATCAGAGAACAGGCTTAGATAGAGGAGGTGTTTCGAAAGATAACAACGCTTCTTCCAAAGTACTCAATGCTAACGTTTCATGCGCGAACCAGTTGGGAATTCTAGCCTCTTTTTCTTATTTTTTAACTATTTATCAGCTAGAAACCCTTCCTGAAGCAAAGATCTTGTCAAAATCAGGGAACAGGCTTATATAAAGCACATTTTCTTCATTAGTATTAATTGCTTACGTTTGCGGCTCGAACCAGTTGGGAATTCTAGCCTCCTTTTTTATTTTCTTGTCTTTTTAACGTTTTATCAGCTAGAAAGACCTTCTTGAAGCAAAGATCTTGTAAAAGTCAGGGAACAGACTTACATAGATAACGTTTCATGCGCGAACCAGCTGGGAATTTTAGCAGCAATACATGCGGTAAAGCATCTTCTTGCCATATTTAAACCTTGAATTTATACTTGTTTTAAATATTTATATTACCGCCATTAAAAAAACAATGTTTTCTTTTTTATATTTCTTATATTTTTTTACTTTTTTCAATAAACATTTCTCAGTCTATTTCGATGAGTTTTTCTCTTGTTGTGTGTGTTCTTGTTGTGTGTATATGTGTGTTCGTGTTCGTGTGTGTTCAATTTGTCTAGTTACAAGTAGAATAAATAAATAAATAAATAGTATTTATATATAAATAGCAAATAAAAAAAAAAAATCATTCGATTAAAAACCGCATTGAACTAAGTGGAATCTTAGTGGAATTAGTGGCTACGCCTCCGGCTGCCACTGCTGTTCCTGGCCACCGCCTTGCCGCGTCCCTGGGCAATGGCCCTAGCCACCGTATCGGCAAAGGTGAAGCCATCCTTGCCGTTGTACTGAATGAACCTGGCGGGCAGGACGAAGCCATATCGTCCAGTGTCGCCCATTTCAATGGTGTAGGCATACTTGATGCCCGCAATGCCCTTGGCCCAATCATCGGAGCCACCGGCGGCGGGATACAGGGTGGTGGCTGAGGATCCCACCGTATACTTGACGCCCGTCGACTTGGTGATGCTCTGGGATTAGAGGGATATAGATTATGTAGGGATATATAGAATAATATGTGCCGTAACTCACCGTTCCTGCCTGTCGCGCCACACGATCCAGATCGGCCCGATCCTGGGTTAGCTGGTAGTCGTAGCCCCACGGATACAGGATGTACTGGCCGTAGCTGTGGAAGGAGAGATACGCCTGGAAGGTCTCACGCGGAAAGCCGCTGATGAACTTGGAGATGTAGAAGGTCTCTGGCTCGGAGAAGGCCTTGCTGCCGCGATACGTCTGGGAGCAGGGACTGGCCGAGGTGCCCTTGCCGCCCCACTTGTAGCCAAAGTTGCGATTCAGATCCACACCGGGACACTGGCGTCCATGGGCACGCATATTCTTGCGCCACAGCCGGTCCGTGGTGTGGGAGTACTCGTAGCCATCGGGATTGGCCACCGGGTGGACGTACCAGTTGATGCTGCGCATATGCTCGGGCAGATCCTCCCAGCCCTCGACCAGTTGGTTGGCAATGTAGGTGACCGTGGCGGGACTGATCCATTCGCGGGCATGCATGCCGCCATCGATCCAAACACCAGGATTACGGGCATTGCCATTGGAAATCCTTTGGAGAAAGACAAAGATTGTTATTCAACTTTAACTGAGAGAAGCTTTGACTGCAAACTCACTTGAGAATCTTCAGGGGACGCTTCTCCACGGAGTAGCCAATGACCTCCGTTGAACAGATGTCCGGATAGGTCTTGGCCATGTAGTCGATGAAGCCATGAATGTCCTCCAGGCGATGATAGGCCTGCCAGGTGAGACGGTGGCCTGGGGATAAAGGGTTTGTGTCAGTATTTATGCTTTTGAGGAGTTATCCTGTCCTCTTTGGGTTCATTCAACCTTCTTTCTAACGCCTGGGCACCCTCTGACCCTCAACTTGAACCCTTAACCCTTGAGGTGGCGGCGGCATCTTGGTCTTCGGCAAAAGGAAGCCTTGTCTGGCCCCGTTCACCGTTCCCTGGCTATCGATTAAACAAACGCGTCTTGCAAGGACCTATCCCATGCATGTGTCCCTTCGCTCCGGTGCGTGGCACTTTGGCACGTGGCCGGGTTCCTATGGCAAAGCCACTTTGCGCTCGATGACTTTTCACACGCCCCTCGCCGAGTGCATTAAATGCTCGTTTGCGGCGACACCTCGCCGGAAAAGCTACCAGAACGTGAAAAGCGAAAGGCGGAAAAAAGGGGTGATTGCAGGCAGGCACCACCTGGCACTCAGGCCCCATTCCTGGCCTTAAAAAAATATATATAAATGGGTTGGAAGGTGTGGGGAATCACTACCTATATCTTTTTTATGGAATTGATGTTGTAGGAAATGAAAGGGGGAAGATTTCCCATTGATAATTGCATTAATTGAGGATAAGAAGCATATTATCCTCTTTTCCCTTGATTCTTTTCTCTGTAATGATTCATCCCTGACATTCTACTCCTTTTTTTCCCTGCTTTGTCACCCCTTCCTTCATCCCTTCCTTCACTCATCACTCACCCTTGCGATTCTGCAGCTCGGCAATCTTCTCCGCCGGAGGATTCTCCACTTCGATGACATGCTGCAGGTTGTCGATGAGCACGATCCGGGAGAGATTAGCAGCACGAATGTGACGCTCGGCAGCGGCCAGAACTTGGGGCTTTAGTAGATAGTCCACCTCTTGCTTGACCTCCTTCCACAGCTGGCCATCTGCGTTTAGTTATTAGGATTTAGTTATTAGGATCTCCCTCATTTTGTTCTCTCCTCCACTTACCATATTTGGACTGCAGTTCATCGGCCAATCGCTTGTCCTTGTCGGTTTGCACCACAATGCGCCACACCTGGGCGCCATCGTAACGTCGCAGATGGGCATTGAACGGGGACTCCTCCTCGGTCTTGGGCAGCTCCGCCTCAGCTGGCTGCTGTGTCAGGAACGAGGCGTTCACATAGTTGAGCACACTGTCCTGAACAAGGAGCGGCTGCGATGGGATCTGGGGCGGGGGCAGCACCATGGGTATGATGGTGGTCAGCAGGGAAGGCTGCTCGGGCTTGAGTTCCTCTACAATGGTTAGGGGTTTCTCTTCCTTCTCCTTCTCAGCTTCGGGTTCGGATTGGATTTCAACTTGGGGCTTGACTGGAGCTTCAGCAGGGATTTCAGCTGGAATTTCGGCGGGAATTTCAGCAGGAATTTCGGCAGGGATCTCTGATGGGATTTCAGCAGGGATCTCCGATGGGATTTCAGCAGGAATCTCTGATGGGATTTCAGCAGGGATCTCCGATGGAATTTCAGCTGGTATTTCTGCAGGAATTTCCTCTTTGGGCTCTTCAGGTTTGATCTCATTTATCTCTGGCTGAATTTCGGCATCGTTCTGCAATTCCTCCTCTGGTTTGGCTTCCTCCACAGGCTTGGATTCTTCTTCAGGCTTGGATTCCTCCTCTGCCTTTATTTCCTCCTCTTGTGGCTTTGATTCCTTCTCAGGCTTGTCTTCTTCCTCAGGCTGGGCTTCCTCCTCTGGCTGGGCTACCTCCTCTGGCTTGGCTTCTTCCTCAGGCTTGGCTTCCTCCTCAGGCTTGCCTTCCTCTTCAGGCTTCGATTCCTCCTCAGGCTTGGCTTCCTCCTCTGTCTTAATTTCCTCTTCTGCCTTAATATCCTCCTCTGCCTTAATTTCCTCCTCTAGCTTGGCTTCCTCCTCTATTGGCTTCGATGCCTCTTCGGGCTTGGCTTCTTCTGGAGTTTCAGCGGCAACTATCTCTGGCTGGACTTCCTGTGGGACAGCATTTGCTTGTGATAGATCCTCTGTGGCAATCTGAGCTGGCTCGGCCTCCTGGCTTGGTTCATCGGCTAAAGTGAGCTCTGGCTTCTTATCCTCTTCCGGCTCAACTTCAGGAGCTGCTTGCTCCTCGGTGGCTTCGGTGACCGGAGTGAGTTCCTCTGGCTCAGGCACAGTTTCTTTTTCTTTTTCCTCTTCCTGTTCCAGTTCCTGCTCCTTGTTTTCAGTGGCCTCGGCCAACTCCTCAGGCACCAGGTTGTCCATGGCTGCAGTGAGGCCTTCTTCGATGTTCTCGGCCAGGGTTTCCATCAGAGATGCCTCTGTGGTGTCCACCTCGTTGTCGCTGGTCTTCTCCACTTCGGTTTCCTTTTCCTTTTCTTGATCAGCTTGGATTTCGGCTGGGATTTCAGGCTGGGATTCGGGCTGGGATTCAGACTGGGATGCAGTTTGTGGCTGGGTTTCAGCCTCAGGCTGGGATGCAGCTTCTGGCTGGGTTTCAGGCTCAGCTTCACCTTCTGACTGAACTTCCTGAGCTGCAATTTCTGGAAGGGATGCCTCCTCCTCAGGCTGCGATTCCATCTCCTGCTTCTTTTCCTCCTGCTCGGCTGGCACAGCTTCCTCTGCTTCCGGCTGCTGCTGGGATTCCTCAGCTGGAAGCACCTCGACAGCTGGCTGCACTTCCGACTCCTCCGGCACCTGATCGTCCATGGCCTGTTCCTCCGCCGTCGCTTCAGTGGCCGCCAGAGACTCTGCCTCCTCGGCTTCCGCTGGATCTTCCTCATCATTGGCAACGGCGGGAGCTGCTGCTGCTGCTGCTGCCTCTTCGGTGGCGCTGTCCACCGCCTGCTCCAGCTGGGCCTCCTGGCTGGTGGGCTTCATCAGCACCACATGCTCCTCAATGGACTCCGGCTGCTGCTGGTGATCCTGCTCCGTTTCTGGCTGCGATTCCGCCACTGTTATGTCGCTGGGCAGCTCCACCAGCTGCATGGCTGGACTGGAGTCGCTCTCCAGCATCAGCATGTCGGAGGCGGCGCTGGCCGGATCCTCGGAGCCCGAGTCCGTCTCAATGGAGTTGCGGTGCACGTGCTCGGTGTCCTCCAGCTGGCTGGCCACCGTTTCCGGAATCAGCATGTACATATCGGCCGCAGAGTCCGCGGAGGGTATCGAGGTCAGCTTCATGTCGTCCACAAGGACATCCGGCTGGGATTGGCTGTGTTGTTCCGCTGGCAGCTCGTTGCGCTCCAAGGCCAAGCGGTCCAGCGACATGGCCGCCGCTTGCTCATGATGGAGGAGCACGGCTAGGAGTAGGAGTTGGAGGCAGCGACGGCTGCTGCTGCTGTGGCTGTGGCTGCTGTTGCTTCTCTGGGGGGCGAGGCCCGCACGCGATCTCGCGGTGTGCATCTTGGCGGGATCTGGCTGTGAACCGTAATGAGACATGTCCCATTGCTCGAGTGCCGCTTTTATACTTCGCCGCGGCAGAGAGCATTGCCAAGCGCAAAGAAGAAGAAAGCATTGCCATTTCATTTTCGATATATTTCTCTCTGCGGGCAGAGCGCCGTCGCAGCGCAGTCGCTGCCGTTGCGGCTGCGGCTGCTGCTGCCTCACTTACACTGGCCAGCAAAGAGCTGCGGACAGCGCAGAGTGAGCAAGTGTGTGTGTAAGTATGCAAATGCTCCATGCTCTACTCTCCGCTCGCGGCTCTCTTCCTTGTGAGAGCCACCCCGCAGCCCCCGCCCTCTACCATCATCTTCCATCTTTCCAGCTGCGATCTTCCAATTTCCATTTCCATTTCCATATCCATGTCCCCCGCTCTCGCTTTCTTTCGGGACAAATGTCAAAGCATAACGAAGAATGGTATAAGAAAACCACAAAAAACTATTGACAAGATCAAGAGATATCCCCAAAAATTACAATACATATTATAGCTAACATATATCAATGGGTTTCACTAGGATTTATCTATTAATAAACATGTGTATCTTATATAACTGGAAACTTGTGTAATCTATATAGATTCTATGTCTTCTACGTGTATAAGGAAGATCAAGCTTTAGCCTGAAATCAAAGGAGGCTTTCTTTTAATATTATTTGAATATATTCTATCACAAAAAAAAGTACTTTATAAAATATGCTGGGATTTATCTATGATATGAATATGATAATATGATAGAAATGTTTTCAAAAATTCATTATCTTACTATATACTTATAAAACAGTATTAGACCAAGAATATTATTCAAATGGTGGAGATTAAGCTATTAAATAATCTCAAAATTAAATGGAAACGTTTCCCATAGCTATCATACGATTTATCTATAATAAAAATATGGTATTTCCTAAAATGATAAGAAATCTTGCAACTCTGCGAGCTAACAAATATACTAAACTTTCAAAAGACTGCATAAAATACTATTTTGGTAATTAATGCATCTTTTTAGATAACGGTTACAGAATCTGTACATAATCCTGTTGGAGGAGGCTGTTACATATTTTATCTCCTTTTTTTTACAATAAATAAACCCCTTTCTCAAAGCCAATGCTTATAAATGGTTAAATGTTTAATAACTAATTCCACAAGAAAAGAGATCTGGACAAACATGTTTCCATTTGACATCGTTTTTACGGTTAAATAATGAAATATAAATATTTCCTGGCATTTCTCTGCCACAATTAAGTGGCCGATAAATAACTTTTCCTCATTTAAATATTGATCCGGATCGCCTTAAGTGTCCATCCGTAACTGTAACAATTATCATCGACTTTCTACAGACACAGATCATTCTGAGTCTGCATTTTAATATCGAAATCGATGGCTGAATCAGCCTCTTTAAATCGTTATCGATGTCAATGGCGTGTTAACTGGACATGTTAATTGGTTAACATTTGCATAAAGCATTTTACGGCAGGATCTCTGGCCGTATCTCTGTAATATTGTTATTGCTGCTGCTGTTATTGTTGTGATGGCGCGCGCTTTAAAAGTTAAAAGTTTCCAATTTGCTCATTGACATGATTTCAGCTCTACTCCGTTTTTGGTATATATATATTTATTTTGTTTGTATTGGAATGGTACGAGTATTACCCACGCTCTGCTCTGCTCTCTAATCAACCGCACCTCACCGTCACCGTCACCGTCGTCGTCTTGGTCGCCGTCTTGGTCTTGGTCGTTGTCGGCACACAAACAATTGCTCTTGCTGCCGGCCGGCGCTCCTTTCACTTTATAATAAGTAAGTGGAGTTTATCACAAATGACAATTGAGGAAGAGCGAGAGTTCAAGTAATTGCGAAGCTCAAATCACCGTCCGAGGGGGTCAAGTAGTGAAATTGTCCTTAATAGGTTTCGTTGATTTAGTGGCAAGTAGTTCGATATTTTTACCCAAGTTTGCCCAACTCTTTGGCACCTGCCTGTGGCCACAATTGATTCACAAAAACAGTGCAAATTAATGCTAATTAATTGTCAATTTGCTAAGATTTGTTTACTTTACTATGAGGCTTAAATGGGTTCAACCGAGTATAGATCAGTTGGAAAAGAAATTAATAATATTAACCCTCTAATATTATTAATACTATTCCTTATTACTTGTATATTATCAATACTCTTTTCTTTATTTTTTAAGTTTTATAGTGAATATATAGATTGATTTAGCTTTGAAAACCCTAATGGTGTTATGATAATGTATTAAAACTTCATTTATTAGAGTTTTCATTAGAAGCTTGATAGCAACCATAGGATTTTACGTAAGTGCG
>JAEIIF010013685.1:0-11235 GCA_018874455.1 Drosophila trapezifrons | reverse complement strand
AAAATAGTTATAGTAATAGAAACAGCCAAATATTTGGTTTATTGTGTTTTATACATATGGCCATTTCCAGGATAACGAACGGCACATTCGTACGGAGTAAAGTGGAAAAATACATTGCAAAAATTAACATTTTTTGAAATGTTTTTTTGCACGATCAATGCATTTTAGCAGTATTATGTGTAACATAAAAGGCAAGCTTTGCAGACTTGTTGTTTTTAAATTATTTGTAGAAAACAAGGCATCGCGAACGGTACAGAACATATAAGTCTTGTTTGACTCTAGCTTGAAAAATCTGCGAAATGTGACGAGTAATTTAAAAGAAAAAACTATTAATCCACAATAAAGTAATGTAACTTTCCTTTTATGGATGGTTTTTTTAATTATAACTATTATTTTATTTATTTAACATTTTACATTTACTTATTTTAGATTTGTAACGGTACATTGCGAACGGTACAAGATTTCCATATTTTTTTACCTCACGTTTTCGTATGAATAACTTGATATTTTCTTGAAAAATAAATTATTTTGGTTTTAATAGATTTCAATAAGATTTGGAAGAAAAATTAACATAAACATAAAACATTCGTATGTTTTGCATGCGAAATAATTAGACATATAAAATGCCTTTAAAAGTAGCTAAAACGATTTAATTTTAGTTTTATTAGTTTTCAAGCCGATTTTCACATGATAACACTAAGGTATGCTATTGTATTATGAACATTTGGATTTGGATTTGAAGTAATGAGCATTTTAGTTTTCAGGCCTTGTAGACCTTTTGCTGTTTATGACTGGCTGCTACTCCAAATTGGCTGCTGATTGGCCTCGTTGAGCAACTCCTGGCTTGACGGCTCCGGGTTAAGGTCCTGGTTGGGCTGATTCGGTTTCTGGTTGGGCAGGTTCGGAGCCGTTGAACGTTTTGTGCCAATACAAAAGCCACAGCTCTCTACACCATGTTCAGCCAGCGACGCCCAAGCCCACAGGAGCAGATGGAGCAGCACCGGGTCCGCGTGGATTTTGAGCTCCGCATTGGGGACTTCATATTGAGATATTTTTTGAAATCAACATATTTTTTGAATTTAAAAAATAATCCAGTTTTCCGGATTATTTAGGGAGAAATCTCGACAGTTTGGGATTTTTTAGGGGAAAGAAAAAATTTTATCTGGCATCACTGCCGATAGTTACACAAAATGGCGCCTGTCTGCAATCGTATATCGGTGTAAGCGCATCACAGCGAAAAAAAGGAAAATACGGGCAAACTGGACGAAATTGATTGAAATTTGCAGAACACCTCGCCGAGATTTTCGCTGCAACCCATTAACCAATTAGCTCGTGTGATCCGTCCGCCCAAGCCAGCAAGATAACCAAGTTCAACATACGCCTGGACAACATAATGTCAAAGAACAAAAAACTGTCGCTGTCGGGCGGCGACACGGCAGAGAAATTCATTTACAAACTCAAGGATCTGATATGGTAAGCGGTGTGCCGTCTTGCCGGAAATGGCCAGGACTCTGGGGGCCAGCTCGGTCCCAAGGCTCCGCAGTGATTTTCCTGATTTTTCTGCGCTTGGATAAAGAGCCAAAGCAATCACATAACCTCAATCGCGCACGGTTGGCGCTCCAAACGAAAAAAGAAAGAAGTGAAGTGTGCGTAAAAAAAGCAATTAGCACTCGTTCGACCGCCACGCAGGGCAATCCCGATGTGGTGCCATTTGCTCCGGTCTCCGGAGTTTGATGTGTAACTCCGGTGACCCGACCCATCTCGGCTGCTCTGCCCTCGGCGACGTCGACGTCTCTGCGTTGGCGCTTTTTTCGCGCGCGCGCTCTTTTTTTTTTTTTCGTGCCAGTGCGTGGAGTATTTTGGCCAATTTGAATTTTTCTAATTGTGTTTCCTTTGCTTGCAGGGCCAAGATGAAGGGCTTCACCCCGTGGCCGGGCATGGTAAGTGATCGGAATGTTTATGCAGCGTCGACGCCGCTGCCGCCTTCTCTGCCTCTGTCGCTGCCGCTGCCATGTTGTGTTTGTTTTCGACTGTACTTTTCGACTGCAGCCCCGCTGCTGCCAGCGTCTCTGCCGCCGCGCTGTCGCTGTTGCTGTTGCGGGGTACGCACTTGCACACGCTGGTCCGGAATCCGTCTCTTTTGGAGCTGCTATCGGGCCAGTGAGCCAGCGGGCGTTAGCTTTCGCTCGTGTACAGCCACAGATGCCAACATGTGCGCGGAGGAGGGGGCAGCAACGCTCGTCGACGGGCCAAGTGCTCAGATATATTCTGCTGTTCGTTGCCAAGGAAATCTCAAAAAGGAGGCGTCCCGCAAGCCTTTTTCAATAAGATTTGTGCCGTTTCAGTGTCTGTTTTATATTTCTTAACTTACATCCAGTTTTCCTTTAAAAAATGTGTGAAAAATGGAAAACAAATGAGTAATATTTACTAATAAGAATCTCCAAGTTAGTTGTATTATTTCCGCAGTGTTTTCTTATTGAAATGTAAATTCCATTAGCGGATTTTATAAAAACAGTCACTTGTAAGATTTTGTACAGCTTTTTCCATAATTATTCTTTATTTTTGCAAGGAAAATTATATAAAAAAGCATTTATAAAGTGGAAAAAAGGTACAAATAATTTTTATTAAAGTGAAATTTAATGATTTTTAGCATATAGCTTATTAAAACCATATATTTCCCCTAAATTAGTTTCTTTTGGTAACAAAATGCTTGTGAATATTTGATAAATTCCAAATTTGTTAACTCATTAAAAGAGAATTAGTAATAATATAGCAAATCATGTGATTTTGAACTGGAAAAGAGTTTTGAAAAGCTTTAAAATGTTCCTTATTCGGCAATAAGTTCAAAAACACATTAAAAGTTTCTCCTTGGCCAACGAAAAGGAAGTCTATTAAAATTCCACTAAAATGGGACTTAGTATTAATAAGAACTACTTATCCAGATTGTGGATCCTCCATTGGACATGCTCAGCCAGCAGCGCCGCGCGAATTGCAAATGCGTGTTCTTCTTCGGCTCCCGGAACTTGTAAGTAATTAAAGAAGCTAACGCAAGGGAAAGAATTAATTGTTCCATCCATTTTGCAGTGCCTGGATTGAGGAGAACAACATCAAGCCCTTCGAGGGTCCCTGGAAGGATGAGTTGGCCAAGGTGAGCAAGCCCGCTGCATTCCGGCATGCTATGACGGATATTGAGAAGTACATTGACGACCCCACCGAAGTGGACGAGCAGGTCAATGCCAGCTGCGGCGGGCCAAATCACGCCACCGAAGCGGACTTTGACAAGATCCGCGATGGTCTGGACAGCGAGGAGAATGCGGGAGACGAGACAGTCGCTGATGCCAACAATGGCGTGGTGGCTCATGTGGTGGGCAGTCCTGAGGCCGAGGGCTTGGATAGGGAAAATAATGCAGACTCTGCAGCATCAGCCGCAGATGCCGCCGCCGTTGAGGCGGCCGTGACGACGACGCCGGCGACCACAACAAAGTCAGGTGGCAAGCGGACGCCCAAGGCCAAGTCAGTGTCAGCCGTTGCGGTCAAGTCGGCCAAGGCGTCTTCCTCAAAATCAGCACAGAAACGGCGCATATCCGCGCACCAAACGCCCACCGGGTCATCGAGCCATAAGCGTGGCAGACGGACGGCTTCCGGAGAGGGAGCAGACCATGCCGGCTCCAGCACCTCGCCCAGGCGCCGCAAGGATAATGACGCACTGATGGCCTCGCTGGCCAAGCGGGCACCGAATGCAATCGCACTGCTGGACCGTCCAGTGGTCACGCGGCCAGAGACAAAGGCCATCGACATGAAGACACGGTCCAACACGCTGGTCGATCGCGATATAACTCCATCGGATCAAACCTTTGGTTTCCTGGGCCTGGGCATGATGGGCTCGACCATAGTCAAGGACTTGATATACACGGGGCACAAGGTTGTGGTCTGGAACCGCACCATTGACAAGGTAAGTGTATATAACTTTGGCATGAGAAAGAGTAATGCAAGACATTGGCGGTTTTTTCTTCTTAGTGTCAGCCCTTCGTGGAGGCCGGTGCCGAGGTTAAGGACACACCCATGGATGTGGTGGAGGCGGCCGATGTTATATTCTGCTGTGTTTCGGATCCCAAAGGCGCCAAAGATGTAAGTTTAAGTTATTTATATAATTAATTAGATGAGCAAGTAGATTTCTTTGTTTCGGTTTTAAGTTCTAAAAGAAAACCCAATTACCTTTATTTTGTGCCTGAAGAAGATAGCAGGAAATCACAACTATTCTCTTCTTATTTGTTATCTTTCTATAGCCGCCAAGTTATTGCAGAGCAAACAAGAAGGTGAATACATTTAAATTAAATTAGAATACAAAGGAATACGACTTCGCTGCTAAACATCTTTCAACTGTTACTATGCCAGCATTTATTATTTATCCAACTCTTCTAACTCATGCATTCCATTTGATTCTATGATCAGCTCGTTTTTGGCAACTGCGGCGTCCTGCAGTTGAAGGACCTAAACAATAAGGCCTACGTGGAAATGTCCACCATTGATCCAGACACCTCCTTGGACATTGGCGAGGGTATCAAGCAATGCAACGGTCGCTATCTGGAGGCGCAAATCCATGGATCGCGTCAAGAGGCAGCCGATGGCATGCTAATCATCCTCGCCGGCGGCGATCGTTCAGTGTTTGAGGATTGCCACTCGTGCTTCAAGACCATTGCAAAGAACACGTTCTTCCTGGGAAGTAAGTACAGGCATTACTTGATATCCCGAGAGCAATACCTTAATAATGTCCCCCGTTCACATCCAGCAGATGTCGGCAATGCCTGTAAGGTGAACCTGATCTTGCAAACCATTCTGGGCGTGAGTTTGGTCGGACTGGCTGAGGCGTTAGCACTGGGTAAGTATTATTTTAAAATGGGTTAAGAGTGGTTAAGTAAATGTGTGCTATACTTCTTTCGCAGCTGATCGTTTCTCCATTTCGCTGAACGATATCATAGACATTTTTGATTTGACTTCAATGAGATCACCGATGCTGATTGCCAAGGGCAAAGGTATGGATTCCATCCATTTGGGAGGAGTAATTAATCTAATGCTTGCCCTTTAATTCCTTTGCAGAAATGGCCAAGGGCGACTTCAATCCACAGCAGCCGCTGAGCCACATGCAGCGCGACTTGCGTTTGGTGCTTAACATGGCCGAGAATTTGGATCAGTCCATGCCCGTCACCAGTATCACCAACGAGGTGTTCAAGCATACCAAACGCTTGGGCTACAGCGAACACGATTCGAGCGCCGTATTCGTAAGATCCAGATTTTAACAATTAGTTAACACGACTAACGTTTAAACTATATTTTATCATTTAGTTTAAAGCGTACACCGAACAGAACCAGACACTGACACACAAACAACAGTAATGCATTACCCTCACTACTTACCCACCCACCAACCAATCGACACTGACAGAGGCGTTCCATCGCAGAGGATACACAGGTGGACAATGGACCATCGAACTAACCATTGGCCACGTTTGTGTATTCCCTGCGGTCGGCAGCGTCGTTCTAGCCCCTTCATATCTTTCCCAACTCTCCCGCACACGTAACTAGGACTATTGCAACGCAGAACAGAGTTTAAGGCCGATTCTCATTGTGGAGCGCTTGTCTGCAAGGCACAAGGTTTCGGCGAGATTTTGAAGAGGACAGGGGGGTGCTTATGTTCAAGAGCCTAGCGGATCACATTTATGCATGTTTAGCATGTTTATTGTATTCTTGGGCGGGCTAAAAGCGCCCTCTCAGACAGGGAGGAGGATCGGGGACGGGGCATGGCCTAAATCGGGCGATGACGTAGCTTCCCAGATATCAACTGACGTATATGCATACATAAACTATAAATGTATAGAATAACGCATCCGAATAATTTGTACAAAACATATACTTTGGAAGGCACACAACTCTCGTGTGTGTGTGTGAAAAGCCAAACTGAGCGCAGTTAGTCTAGTCCCCGTTGAATGCACCGACTGACCCCAACAACCTCCCCCCAATCAGATCCCTATTTATGCATTTACGCCAATCTTTTTATTTTTCACTGTGTAACCCTTTTGTTCAAACGCACGCAAGGCACTATAGCAAACACATTTTATATATTTTTGTCTAAGAATAAAGAGTAAGCTAAACACGATCATTCAAAGTAAACACAGCAAACACACATATTTGGCGGCAGATTGGTTTAGCTTTCCTTCCCTCCTCTACACATCAACAACACCAAAATGAGACAAAAACGGAAACGGAAAGCGAAATAACAGAAAACACACCAAAACTGAAACATAACCCGGAAGCAAACAAAATAGCGTAAAAACTTTGATCCCGACTGGCAAGGGTCATTATTAATAATAATAATAAGAATATATAATAAATAATATATTTTACTTATTATTTAGTCTGTATTTTGTTGTAAAACAAAGATTAATAAAAAGATAATTTTAATAGTGGATGTAAGGAAATTCAACTGTTTCTCGATATCTGCAAATAAACGTAGTAATAGCGGATGAAAGTAAGTGTATTTGGAAAATGTGACTACAATAAAAATATTTACGAGTCTAAAAACTATGAAATAAATGTGTCTGATTTAATAACGGGTACTTAATAAAAGTAACCATTTTAGGTTAATTATACGAAGTTTAAAATGGAGCCGTTAATCAGCACCGTGGCAAAAATTATTCTAGACCCGAAAATGAGTTCCTGTCACATTAAAGATATACAAAATTAATAGTTTGACCTTCTATTAACCTGGATCTATGAATTTATTTTGCACATTACTTTTAAAATAAAAAATACAAAATACATTTAGAGAAGAAAATGTATATTCGATATTTTGTTTGGAAGTTTTTTAGAAGTGTAGGAATCATCAAACGACCTTTGATTATCGCACTATCGATATTTAGAAACATAATATCGATGTCTGCGATGGTATTTTTTTATCACGAAGTATATTAATGGCATGTTGGTATATATTTGTAAATTGTGTATTTTATGCTCAATATTGCGAAACGAAAGTACGAGGAGTAGAAGAAAGAGCATTCTGATTTTTTTTTAATGAAAATTCTAGTTCGTGTTTTCTCCTATAGATGGTAGATTGTGTATTTTATGCTCAATATTGCGTAACGAAAGTACAACGACGAGTAGAAGAAATGAGCATTCTGATTTTTTTTAATGCAAATTCTAGTTCGTGCTTTCTGTAGATGGTAGATTTTCCAACACCGATCCGATGGTTCCATCGATATCTTGCAAACATCGATAACTTCCGTGTTGGTATCGATGTTTCTCCACCTCTACTAGCGTGTGTGGCAGAATATTATCAAAATTTGTTAAAACAAGCAATTCGAAGACAATTCGTTGCACCTGAGAGCGATAATGTCGGAAAAGAAGCGCACCCGTCGACGCAAGGATGTAAGTGAATCGCGGGCGACGACGATGCAATCCAGCTGCCAAGTGTCTGTGTGTGTGGGTGGTGCCACAGTCCAATTGGCACGCCGAGAGTGTGTTTGTTTTTTGTTTTGATACGGAACGGCAAAAAACGTGAAATGGCAAAAAAAGAGAAACAAAAAGAAGCTCAGATCGCTGATATGGGAGAGATCATGGCCGCATTTTATATTATATCAACGTCTTTCTACGCACTTGTGGGGGGCAAGTTCAGAGGCCAACCAACTGCGTGTGCGTGTGTGTGAGTGTTTTTCGCTGGATTCCTTGGATTCAGCCCCCCGCCTGCAAGGGTCTATAATTAACTTGTCCCGCTGCGAGGAGAAATGCGCCGTTTGAGCTGCATTAATTGTATTTACTTACTTTCCGGCCAATTAACTTTGTGATACACAGTGTAAACAGCTGTGAGCTTGTAACGGAGATCACGCTTAGCCCTCTCTTTAACTCGAGCTCGCTCTTCAAGCGCTCTCTCTTTCGGGTGGCTCTCCGCATTACCAACACTTGTCAGGTGCAGGCAGCCCCACTTATCAGCTGCTCTACAGCCGATGTTGCTGTTGTTGTTGTTGGGGAAAGTTTCAATACGCTCGTGTACTCTCCACGTGTGTGTGTCGGTATGTGTCTGTGTGTTGTTGGCTGGCGCTTGCTTGTGTGGAGATCGCCACTCGTTTGACCAGAGTCAAGATTCAATACTTTCTAGACTCTCGGAGCGAGTGCAACACGTCATAGCCAAGAAGGCATTGTGGCTTTGTTATTTACCAAGTTCGCAGTTTCCTATTCCATCCTAAAATGAACGAGGAGGAGTACTACGAGGAGGAGGAGACGGAGGAGCAGGAGATCTTCGATGATGGCACGGTACTGGGCCTTTTTCTAGGGGGGAAAATCCCACGATAGATTCCCCAAAGCCCCCGTAACGGCTTGAGAGTGTGACGAGCACGAAATTGGTGTCGTGGCCTATATATTCGCCTATAGCTTCTCCCATCGCGATCGATTGCTCTGTGGAACTAAAGTTAAAACTTTTTTATGTATATTTCCCCATCTTTATTCCCAACACAGGAGTACACCGAACCAGGCGCCCAGCAGAAGGCGGACAAGCCCTCGAAGGATGAGAAGAATGTGGCCAAGTGGCTGAAGAAGAATGTGAAGACGAAGAAGACCAAGTTCCTGAGTCACGTCGTCGAGTACTTCACCTCCAGCAAGGCCATCGATGCTCTGATGAAGTCCAAGTTTGCCGAGGGCAGCAGCCCGCTCTTTACCACCCGGGAGCAGGTGGTGGAGTTCCTGGACGTAATGCTGGAGCACAAGTTCTTCCACCGCGCCAAGAAGGTGCCCGTCACGCTGGAAGAGATCCGGGGCAAGAAGGCGGACAAGGAAAAGGGCCAGGACAAGGATAAGGAAAAGGAGAAGGCAAAGGACGACAAGAAGGACACCGATCCGGAGGTGGAGAATGCACAGGGTGACGGAGGAGCTGCCGGCAACGAAAAGGACAAGAAGGAGAAGAAAAAGCGCAAGATCCGACTGGACATGCATCCCGAGCAGATCTTCGTGGACGGCTCCGAGGCCTATGTGTGGATCTACGATCCCATTCCTCTCCACTACTGGATCTTTGGGTTTATCCTGCTCCTGGGCGCCGTGGGCATCTGCCTGTTCCCCCTGTGGCCACCACTGCTGCGCAAGGGTGTCTACTATCTGTCCATAGCGGCCGCTGGCTTCCTCGTCTTCATTCTGGCGCTGACCGTGGTCCGTCTGATAGTGTTTACCATTGTATGGGCACTGACCGGTGGCAAACTGCACTTCTGGATCTTCCCCAACCTAACCGAGGATGTGGGCTTCTTTGAGTCCTTCTGGCCGCTCTATGAGGTTTGGGTCTTTCACTGTTACCCTAAAAATATCTCTCTAATTTTATGTTTCTCCCGAACAGAGCAACTATAACAGCGACGGAAATGGCAAAAATGACAAGAAATCCAAGTCCAAGGGCAAGAAAAAGGATAAGGACAGCGATGCCGAGGACACAGCTGTAGATGCAGATGGCGATGCTGACGGCGACGGAGATGTGGATGCAGAGGTCTCCACCCTGGAGCCGGAAAAGATCGAGCTGATCAAGGAACACGACACCGACATGGAGATCCGCAAGCGTCGCAAGGTTGGAGCCGATGACTACGAGGAAGAGGATGTGGATGTGGAGGAGTCACAGACGCAGCCCAAGGATTCCAAAGATGGGTAAGAAGGATCCGCTCTCTCTCTTTCTCTCTCTCTAAATTGAAAAGGATTCCCGTTTTATTGCTCGAATTTTTGTATTTATAATCTGTTTCGTTTCCTTCGTGCTTTTTGTTTTGTTTCGTCATAAAAAACAACTTGTAAAAGAGCAAGAAACCTAAATTAACTCTAGCCTGTAATTGTACACACAAACACACACACACTTTGTTCCTTAATAAATAATATTATATAATTAAAAAGCATTAATTCTTTTTGGTTTGCGCATTATCATAACCATTATATATTTCTGTTCCGAAGCATGTCATTTGTAAATACATTTTCTTTTCGCGATCAGTGAAGGTTCTCATTTAAGCGGTAGTTTGGTTTTTAAAAATACTCATTTATTATGGCTCATGGTGAACTTATTCCTTGGAAATTGGATACATAAGAAAGGTGTGGGAACTGAAAGGGTTAAGTATCAGCAGAGTAAGTTTTGCCTTCATTATGTTATTATTTACAAGCTTATACATACACTTTACATAAAGCCACAGTTACACTTTCGAAGAAATCATCAAAATTTCGTTAATAATTCGCATATTTCCTTTGGTTTCAGAACACCACGCACCTCGGGATCGGATTCGGAGAGCTCGAGCAAAGATTACGAGATAATCAGTTCAAGTGAAGTGCAAAACGTTGCTGGCAACTAGGATGGATGGAGAAACAGCCCCCACAATCTATATTAATATTTAATGATCCACATCTAGCTAATTGATAAGAAGACATAGAACAAGAATCACACATCAAGTACATCAGCAGCAGCAGCACACGAACTATTCCAAGTACAGCGAACAGCGAGGTTTAAGCCGCGTCGTCATTAGTTTCCGATTTGTTCGTTTGCAGGCACCCTACAGATTGAGCTTAAGCTTGAAAGTTTCCCTTCATTCAATACTGGTATTTGGCGGTAGTCTGGAAACACAACAATTCCTATATGCAATATTACGTTGACCCAGAGGCATTTTGTTTCGTTTTTAAGCTGCAGTTTTGGGTCCTTGAGTTGCCGCACTTTGTTCTCAAGCCTTTAAAGTTTAAACCAACTACATTTATTATTTTTTTTGTATTTGTATTCATACGTTTGTAAATGTATGCAGGCACTGTTGGAAGCGAGTGCGGGATGCGATTACAATTGATAATAATCATAGCGAGTACGTAGATGAGAGCATAAATATTTACTCTAAATGTAATTAAAGTGAACTAACAACTTAATGAAATTAGTAGTGTAACACGCAATTAACTATTATATAAAATAAAGCTAGGCAATTCTGATCTGATGTGAGAGAGAGAGCGTTTAGAGCGTTTTGTAGTTCTTGCTCGAATGTTTTATTAAAAAATATACAACTTATAATTCGTCTTTAAACTGTCGTTCGATGTGGTACTGATTGAGCATCGAGTTAAGCATGTGGCAGGCATGTCTCGGTGGCACAGCCGGATAACTGAAAGGGATATATGTACATAAGTGGCATTAAATTATTAATTATAGTGTCATGACACAGGGCACATGTTTTCATTAATTAGAGGCTTCATTAGAACCTT
>JAEIIF010013678.1:0-20698 GCA_018874455.1 Drosophila trapezifrons | reverse complement strand
CGCTAAGATGTACTCGCTCAGATATACTCGCTAAGATGTACTCGCTCAGATATACTCGCTCAGAGCTTTACACGTTCTACGAAGATTTTTGTGATAATAATGTGATAATAATGATATTTTGTAATAATATTTATTCAATAATAATAATGAACAATGAAACCTTAAATATTTTTACAAATTCTAACTCAGTGTACATAAACCAAAAGTTTTGGGCTGCATAGATCCCATTCAAGGTCCTTAATATCAAATCAAATGGTGGATAAACACGTGTGAAGGCTGTTTTTGTTTCCGATTTCCCAAGAATTTATTGCATTGATGAAGATAAATTAGATCTTGAATAATTTCACCGGGGGAAAAGTCAGGCAACCATTTAGAGCCCACGTCGGCAGCACCGTCGACATGATCATCGCCTTCGGCCTCATCATCGGCAGCATCATCATCACCATTGTCTCCATCATGTAAATGTCAATTTAACGGAATATTAATGCAGGCACGCCATTGCAAAGAAACACCCACACTGTCTCAGGCGGCCATACGTGTGTCTTTGATATCAACGGAAGTGCGCACACAAATACACGCTCGAGTGCCATTTTGTTAAGGCGCAAAAATTGATAAGTGCCTTGTGGTTATTGCGGTCTTTGGCGGCCATTAACACAACGAGTCGGAAAGGAGCATGGGAGGGGGGCAAGGAGGTGTGCACACATACAAGGATAATAAAATTTATACAATAAGAGGCTGCTGGAGCAGCAGCAGCAGCAGGCGTTTGCACGTCAATCAAACATGGCGTCAAATAATCATTAACAAACGCCCGCACACACACAAACAAGGGTGTGATTTTTAAGGGGGTCCTGCACGGCCTGCAAGGAGCTGTGTGTGTGCTTGTGTCGGCTGTCATGTAGTTGTCGCCGACGTTGGTTTTGCTGGCTGCTGATTTGGTAGCTCAACTGATTTGCGGTTGCCGAGCCATCGAGAGCAGGCTCTCCTCCGACCGCCTTTGTTATAAGTGCGGCATCGAGGGATTGCAGAACCTCTGGAAATCGACTGTAACCACAAAAAAAAAAATCGAATTATTGCAGCGGTTGGAAGTGGATACTTTCTCCAATATAATCCTTTTCAAGACATAAAGTCAGGAATTGGGATGGTTTTAGATTTAATTTGTAATAATTAAACGATGGAAACAACATTTAATATTAATGTTTAATATTTACATACTTAATAGAGTATTAGTTTGCCATGTCATGTAGTCAGGTTTCTCCATATACAAAATCCTGGAACCTGCATGCCTGCCACTGGCATTTAATAATCTGTTGTTAACCAGAGCTAACTGAGAGCCTGGAATGGCAATTTGGCATCAATGGCAGATGGAGGCCTCCTCCCCCATTGCCAGTTACTGGTTACCAGTTACCTGTTACCTGTTAGCTCTTACCTGGCTCGGCCCTCGAGAAGGAAACCTGAAACGTATGTTAGCAGCACTAACGAGCTGTGATTTTTCTTGCCATCAGCAGAGGCTGAATGGAGTGACTGCAAGTCAATGCGATTGGCGTCAATTAAGTGCCATAAGCGACACAACAAGCCGTCAGTCCGTCAGTCCGTCAGTCCGTCCGCCATCCGGCCGGAGTTTAACGCTCTTCAGCTCACTCCCGCTTAGTTGGGCAACGCTTTTGACACACTTTCGCACAGCAGCAGCAGCAGCAGCGGCAGATTGATTGGCGCCACTCAATTGGCAACCTTTTTGGCCTGGTCTGGTATGGTCTGGCTTAGGGCCCGGTCTGGTCTCCGGCTTTGGTTTACCGATGACTTCGTGTGCAGCATCGTTACACGCATCGCCTGCCATCCATCGGCGTTCTTTTTTCTCCGACAAGCGATTAGAATAAATTGCAACATGCCGGCAAAACGACAGGCCTCCTTCTGCTCCGGAGGAGGTGTGCTGGAGGGTCCTGGGAATCGCTATCGCCATCGCCATTGGTTCGGTATTGAGCACAACGTTATGCATTTGACACGAGTGCCGATTTCTGCTTCAATAATTTCCCCAATATCTCAATGTGCAGAGAGTGCAGAGTATCTCGAAAGTTTGCGAGCCTCGCCTCGCCTCGAGTGGCTGGTCTGTGTGTGTGTGTGGCGAGTGAGTGTAATCAATTTTAGTGGCAACGCAAAGTTTTTCAATGCGCTGCCATTCAATTAAAAATTTGTGCTGAACTTTATTTCGCTGTTAAGTGGCAATCTACATGCATCCCCCCGTACGCCGTATAAAAGTGTGTATACGTTCGGTTATTTTGTTGGCTGCATCGCGGGCGCACATCTGTAAATACAACTATAAATGGCTTTGAAGAGTTTTCCCTTTTCGGCTTTCCTTTTTTAAGGTTTTGTTTGGGTTGATTTATGTGCACATGCCAGTCAAATTGATGAATTGCCTTTGAAGGACGATCAAATAAAATCAGAGGCGAAGCGGAACAGCACCTCTTGCCGCATAAGTTGGTCGATAAACTGCAGAGGGTAAGTTGCAGGGTTTATAATTTAAACCGATTTTAATTCTATATTTACGTGCGAATGAGAGGAATGGTAAAGTCAGGACTCTTTGTAACAGGTCAAATATATAAACTATAAGTTGGTCACACTATTAGAACAGAGGCTCTCTCTTGAGAGAGAGCGCCAGAGAGCTGCCTACATGCAGCGAAGTTCAGTTGCGACCGAATCAAAAGCCGAAGATGTGATGACAAAAACTAATAAAGGCTTGTTCATTCCTAAAACATCTTCAAGGCTGAACTTTCCACCTCTGACTTCTAAAGTAGGTTAAATAACTTGAGAAAAACCTGGCCAGCTCTTGTTGTTTTGATGTGGCCGACAAAATTGAGTTTCCATGCAAAACATAATCAAAAATTGTTTAGCAATGCACAGGCTCCGGCACGCATACACAAAAGCCACTTAAAAAATGACATCAAATCTAACTAAGAAGCAGCAACAGCAGCAGCAGCACAGCAGATGACGGAGAAATTGAAAAATAATAACAAAAAGTTACCTTGGCAGCCGTTGCTCCACCTCCGCTCTAATTTAATGCGATGAATTCTCGGTATCCCCCCGTTCTTTTTGTTTTTAATTTATCCAGCAGCCCGCAGCACTTTCCCCACTTTCTCCGGCGACGAGCACCTGTGCCATTATTCAATCTGTTGGTGTCCTGGCTGGCGCTGTCATAGTTGCTGATGCGCCGCTGTTGGTGTTCGCATTGCCTCTGCTGGGAGTTTGTTTGTGTTTATGTTTTAATAAAACATTGCCTCTGCGAGGCATTCCTTCCAAGTGCCTCCCCCCGCAGATGCTGGCAAAGTCAAGAGTAAGTCATGAGTAAATCTTATTATTTCATCCTTTGTTATTGCATCCTGGGACGGCCAGGCTTAGGCCCTCGTCCTGGCCCTGGCAACACACCATCCCCGGATTGCCGCTGTTATCATAAATCTGCATGCTGGCGAGGCATGTTTCGACTGCTCCGAGTTCGGCTCTCAATCCGATCCTGCAGCACACAACGTCATATGTCAACTGCATCAATATTTGCATTTTGATTGAAACTTACAAGGAAGCAAAAGTCTGTCCCAATTTGCATATCCTTCCCTGCCAATCTGGCTCCGGCTCCGACTCAGGCTCCAGCCCACCCTAATCCCCTGCCAACAAGCAGCTTAAATGGCTTTAAGACATGGCCGACACGTCGGTCGGTCGGGCACTCTCTTTGGCTATTTATGTCTAAATTGGCAAATAGCAAATGGTGATGGCCGAATGCAGTTTTGCTGTTAATTTCACTTACAACGCACATTAAATGCAGACACCAGCAACAGCTCCTGCAGCAGAGCCACCCCCAGCAGCCGGCAAAGAGCTGTTTGCCCATAATCAGTGCAAAGTGCAGTTGCAGTTGGACAAGAATGGAGTGCGTACGGGGGAGTCCCCGACTTTGGCTATTTGGGCATTGCCTGCCAGTCGTCGCCATCGTCGCTGTCGTTTTGGTTGTCGTTGTCGTTGGCGTTGCCAATGCCCATTGCCCAGTGCCAATGAACGTTGTTGTGCCAAATTAGGTCAAAATGCGTTCAATTCCGCACGAAATGTCAAAATAAACTAGTTACCCAACGGGCTGGCATGTGAAGATTTTCTGGCTACAACAGTGCTAATCAGTGATGCTATTGGTTATATACCATAACTGAATAGCCCTAAGTGTATGGGAAAATTCGTTATCTTCCTTTCCTTAAGGTAAATTTACATTTTTTACAAAAAACCACACTGTAAACGTCTTATCTTATGACCTCCCTACATTTTGGACCTTCGAGCCGGATAGACAAACTGTATATATACCTCGACCTGTCAAAGTTTTCTTTCATTTTAATTTGTATAATTAATTTTTAATTTGATTAAATCTAGTATACAATACTCAAATTAATGTAGGGAGAAACGGCCGCTGGAAACTAAAGTTCTTCGGCCTGGCGTATTTAATATCGATATCTATAAACCCTTGTAAAGGGGTATTATGTTCTTGTTTACATTTTTTACCTCTAGCTCCAAGCTAAGCCACAATTAGATGTGTATTTGCATTGAATTCACAGTCTGCCAAAATATAATTTAGACATCCTTGATCGCCGGAGGTAGCAAATGGCCAGATCGGATTAAGCAGCTGCTGTGGAAGGAGCCTTAGCAGTGGCCAGGTATTGCCGTTAATTGGTACTTGCCAATGGCAGGGATTCAGAGCCAAGGCCCCATTGCTTCGGAGGAGGCAAATGTGCAAGGGGCAGATGGGTGGGACCAGACAGACATATGCCTAACAATAGTGCGATAATTTCGTTTAATTAAGCCTGGGCCAAGGCTCTCTGCCTCTCGTGCCTGTGTGTATCCCATAATCCCGCACAATGGCCGTGGAGGAGGCTCAATTTGAATGGCGGAGGAGGCAGGAGAGCAGTGTGGTCCGGGACAACTACAACAACAGCTGCATTTCATTACAATTTTTCAATTACTATTAACTTGATGCGGACTCATTACAGGACTCTGGGCCGCCACCCCTCCCCTTGGCTGGTTTATCGTAATTAATTTTGCGGCTTCTGCTTGTCTCCAGTCCCTCTACTTCGCGTCTCCCCTCAGGCAGACATTTCATTAGGAAAATTGTTTATTAAAAAATAAATAGAATTAAACAATAAGCAAGAAGCAAATGGCCAGGACGTCGCCGTCGTCGCTCCAAGTTTTCCTTTGCATGCGGAGTCACGCCCCCTCAACCCTCAACCCTCCGTCCTGCCCAAGTCCGCCCCCTTTCCCGGCGCCGGCCCCTTTCCCGGCCCGCAGCCTCTGTAAGTTGCGCTTATCACGGAGCATAATCATAAAAAGTTATGCGCTCGCTAATTTGATTAATGGCATTTCCTTGGCCGCAATCCAAATTCATAATGACTGTGCTCGGCTAGGAAATTATTATTACTTCTAATTACAACGAGACAACTTCATTAAGCCAGGCTGCGGCTCGCAAAAACGGAAACTCGGCTGGACATTAAAACAATCGCATCTGGCAATCAAGTGACGTAAATCATAAAATCCAATTATTGTCTCCGGCGGCCTTTCAGCAGCTGCAAAAAATCAAATTCAACTTTTTCCAGCCTTTGATTGTTCGAGCATCGCGTCGCCCGGAGCGCATAGGTAACTCAATTAGAATCAAACAATCGCCAGCCAGTGGCCATAATAAATTCCAACAAAAACGCCCACAATCACATCAAATTCCGCTCCTAAGCCCCATTCGGACTTTACATTTGACTGCGCCAAACAATCCAAGAGTAAATCGCTTCAAATTGACTATTAATAAACATTCGCGCAATCACTAACAAATACAAACGAAACTATAAAAGTGAAATATGATCTATAAACATCAATGAGAAATACCCTTCATAGCTGGCGGTCATATTATATTATAAATAACATGTAAATTGTATTTAAAGTTAATTTAAGTATTTATTACTGCTGGCATTGCTACTGGGGGTTAACAGACTCAAATTTGGAAATAAATAAGGATTTAAATCAGTGACTAGTATAGAATGCTTAGAATATTGCGTGTTCCTCTTAAAGTTATCCATTTCCCAGATAATCTCTAGATTTATACCAACTAATTGTTATAAATATATTATTAAATAAATATAATAGTAATTCAAATGTCTAACTATTCAAATGTACCCCTTGCGCTGCAGTATATATTTTTAGAACGGTATTTTTGGCCAAACTGCTGAAAAATTAAAACGTTTATATTCACAAACGAGCGATGTCGTGGCAGCAACAGCAGATCCCTTTTCCATAAGTGACCTGGAGTCGTGGGGAGATCCCTTATCCGTTAGTGGCCAGGAGTCGTAATTGATTGGTCTTCCTCGTGGAAAGGGAAAACCTTTTAGTCGATGTTAATTATGATATCTGCTGTCTAATTGAAGCCACGCAGCTCCGCCTCATCTAATGTCCCTTGAGCTGCCCCTGCCCCCTGAGAGCTCGAGGGGAACAAAGTGTTGCGGCAAACAATTGCTAAGTTTTGTGTCATCTCCGGCGATTGGATCAGCAAATATTTGCATGCGAGCAAGCGGAGCAGTGACGAGCAACATGTCCACACAACTGTTTCTCTCGCTGCCGTACAACCCCTCGAACACGAGGGTGTCTCAACACGAAGGGGGCTAAAAGCACAAAGGAGTTTAGCGAGGTATTTCCTAGGAATTGGGAGCCGAAGATAGGGCTTTCAGGAATAATACTAATGTAAATGTCTATATATTGATCAAAGATTATATGAAAGTTTTCTAAGAAATTCGGTCAAGGCTTAGAAACAAAATTCTCAGAGATACATAGAAACCTCCATAACTGGCAGAGAAATTTAAAAGCATGCTTGAGAAGTACTATAGCTTTTATATATAACAAATCTAAGGGTAGTGCACCCTATCCTCTTTCATATAATATAGAGAACTTATAGCAGTAAAGCCAGTACTTTTCTGTAAATTACATTAAACCCCGACTTGCACACCCTTTTTCTGCTGAAAAGCGAGCCACCCTGCCCGACATGCGTTACTGCCGGGAAACAATCCAGACGAGATGGGGCCAGAGTTAGCGGCAGTTCTGACAAAAGCTGATTATTATGGCAATGACAAGCATATTGGTCACGTTAGCACGCCCGGCCAGTGTCCAGTGTCCGGAATGGACAGTGGCATGCACTTTACAGGCAGCGCGCTGCCGTTAATAACTGAAACGTGCCTCAAATTGGCCATCCAGCATTATGGCCTATTTGCCCGGCAACTGCGTTTGTCTGCGACCATCGCTGCGGCACTGCCGGGTCCGTCAGGGTTAGCTCATTGAACTCCAGTTGGCCACCGCATTCTTTCTGCCGCTTCTTCTGATTTGCGTGCGAATTCCTAGTCCCCAGTCTTGGGCTCCTCTCACGTTTCCACACTTATTCCCTGATTAAATAGCGTATACGCCCTGTGTACATTTCATTTAATTCCGCTTCCGCTTCCGTTCGCTCCGCCCACTGCCCGCTAATTGCATGCATGACTATTGAATAAGTGTCCCGAAGTCGGGATCTAGATGCTGATTGATGCGCCAGAGCAGCAGAGCTGCCGAGCAGGAGAGCAGCCAAGCCGGGCACATAATAGCATCAGCCATAAACCCCAAAGCCAGCTGGGGGACTAGCGGAACCGATGGCGATGGCAAAATTGCATAATTAATCATGCGCGCATAAAAATGTCAACTGCTGGGGCAGAGGAAGGCGAGAAAAGCAAAGCGGCAACATGTTGCTGCTGTCCGCCCATCGCCCAGTCCCCTCTCCCGCCGATTGGGAGCGGGGAAAGACTGCAAGTTCGCCTTGGCTTGGGGCCGCATTGCAACGTCGAACGTTTACAAACAAATCAAATTTGCATCAGAATTTCATTTATCTTGTTTTGCTACTATTGTGTGGATTTTGTGCTCACAGTCGCAGCAGCCGTGGTCGGGGAGTGGCGGCAGGGAAAGGGCCCGGAGCGCCGGAGCGCCGGAGCAGGGCAAGAGCATAAAAGTGAAATTGCATTTGGCCAGTTGCAAAATCAGGAATAACAAGTAAAATAGCTCTGGCCGAAGAAAGTCGGACTTTAGGACTAGAATGGACCTCGTAAATGGTTGGGTATATTAGTTTCTCAATTTCTTATTGGCGAATATTCATCATAATTAATTTCTTATAATAATAACTAATGAGATTTTGAATTATAGAGATTCCCCAAAAGTCCCTAGAGATTATTATAGATTTATAAAATATATATTTACCTTTAATGAGATATCTCGACTAACACACCTCTCTAGCAAATATCCTTGCATATTTGTGGCACAACTCTCCCTTGAACGATTCCTTCCTAACCCCAGGGCGTCCTCGACTTCCTCCTCCATGGCCATTTATTTATGCCAAATGTTATTTCTTTGCCTGGCCAACAAAGAAGGGTAATGGCAACGAACTATGCAGAAAAACTCACATAATAAATCGAGCCAGTGTCCAGAAACGACTTTAATGAAATAAAACATTGTACATTGTATCCGGCCTCGTTTTTCTATTCGTATTTGTGTGCAACAAAGTTAATAACCGTTTTATGAGTCTATTAAAAAGGGATAATCGCCGGGTTCAGACTGATGTCTGGGCCCTGTGCATGGCACTTATGTAAATGGTTCCACAAAAACATAGAGACCAGAGAGATGAAACCGAAGAAGGGCCGTCCAGGCCCCACACATCATCAGCTAGAAGAGCCTCAAACTAAGCCCGGGCTCTAATCGCTTGCCCTTCCCCTATGAGGTCCGTACATTACTAAGTCAAGCCAACCTTTCCCCCCTTGGCCTGGCCAGTGAACCACCTAAAATAAATAAACAAGTTAAGCGGTCAAACCCTTGAGGGAGGGCAACTTAAAAATTGTTTTTTATTCGCCGTCCGAGCCTTTTTAATGATTATACACACTGTGTAAATCAAACCGCTTGTGAAAGGGACCGAAAATTATGTAGATTAAGCGGCAGCATAAAAAAGGGTTCCACTACATCGTATATGTGGTTATATACACACTTGTGTGTGTGCGGGATAGATATTATTTATGGTGATATGTGCCCGACAAACTGGCAGCATAATAAATTATGAAAATGCCACAGAATCTACATCGAACTTTTATTTTTTGCCAGGTACACATACCGGCAGGTGGAGCGTGTTGCGGTCTAGGTAAATGGCCCCATCTCCGAGCCCCCCTGAAGTCGAGCAGAGCTGAAATCAATAACCCTCCGGACAGCTAACAAGGGACTATTTAATTAATTGTGTGCCTTATAAATGGTTTTCTAAACGCAGGCAGCGGTTTAAATGCAACTGCTGCCTATGCAGCATGCGGCAAGTGCCAAAAACTTCCGCTGCCTCTTGCTTTCTGGTTGCGGCGGAAAAGTTCTTAAATCTAACGGCTACGAAGCCAACTTCCCTTTTCCGCTAGGCATAAATAACAACAAAAGTCGTTGCCCCGCTCTCAGCCCGCCAGCCAGCGGCAATTGAGCAACACGCATACGCCGCGTTGGCCCGAACTTTGCAGCTGCTGCCACTAAATATTAAACATAAATATGTATGCACATACGACTACGACCGGCTGTACTGCGCTATATCTCTCTGGTCATAGATCTGCATATGCCTGGTGCTGGCGGAAGGGAGAGCCCAGGACACAAACAGGACCCTCAGACACTTCCGCCGGCAGCAGGAGCGCCAAACACTGGGCTAAGTTGGTAACCACTTGGCTTCTGCCTAGCTAGGGTAGCCTCAAGGGAAGGCAATATTCCTACACCCGGAAAATAATACCTCTAAAACCGTCTAAAATATTAAAGCCAACTTGCGGTATTATTCGGAAAAGTTGTTTCATGAGAGGAGCGAACTGGAGAGGAACTGTATTATCCCTTTGCAAGACAGTAATTAAAAGTAGCCTTTACTGATCCTGTTTCTTATTTTTTATCCAGAATACATCAGGGATGCTCCTCAAGGCTTAGGTTATTTTATTACCTAAGTAAATTGTAATAATAGTACAACTCTTTACTCTGTAAGTATCAAAAATTACACAAATTGCACGTAACTCTTTGGAATATCTTTCACGTACCGAACAAATATTTGTTTAATAAAATATCCTATAAAATCTGCACGATCCTGAATAGTTCCTATTAATTTCCCTTAATTCAAGGCCTACTGTTTTCTGATTTTCCGAGTGCACATATTCATAACTCCAACTTTTCCGCCCACACCCACTCCTATGTGCATATGCTTATGTTTATCTGCTCCGGAGCTGGACCGCAACGTATGCTGATGTGAAAAATATTACATCCGCCGCTGCGTTCGGAATTTTTCATGCCCCGGCCACAGAGGTCACCCCGGACCCGAAACCCCAGACCCTAGACCTAAGAACCCCAGACCACCGAACACCCCAACCGGTTCTCCATTTGATTCCAGGAAATGAGGACGATGGGGATGATGCCTGATTTCATTAAAAGCCCAAAATTCGAGGACCGTCTAAGAGAATGCAGAGGACGTGTGGCTTTAACCCTCGCCGCCTCGAGGCACTTTCCGGAATTACCTGCTCTGCGTAATTAAGGACGTTCGACAGTGACCATTTGCTCCAAACGTTCGGCATTTGGCATTCGGCATACGGCACTGGGCTGCACTGCCTCAGAGTGCGGCTAGACGGCATAAATCTGGGCAATTGCAGGGACGCAGCTGCAGTGGCTCCACTTGACTTCACTGTCCTGCCGACTCCTCATCTGCCCTTGCACTTGCCAAATGGACATGTTTGCTGAGTTGTTTGTCCTGCCAGAAGCTGAAACGGGTCTACGTCAGCTGGCCCGAGTTGAAAAACAAATATTGCATTTGGCAACGGGTCCGGCCGGGGTTTGGGAAGCTCCAAATGCCTGTCAGCTGGCTGGAAGTTCTTTCGACATGACTGGGAATCCATAATGCCGGCCAGAACCGCCTCCCACTCACACATTCAATCAACCAATTAGATGGTAATGTCCAGGCCGGAGCTGCAATTTCCTCGTTTAATGCTCTGATTAATTTTGGAGTGGAAATCGTTTTGCGCATTCGATTGAATCAAATGTTTGTGGATTATCTATTTGGATTTGGAAATGCATCAAATTGGCAGGCACTCGGCGGCCGTCCGTTCAATTTGCGGTCATTCGGGCATGTCCTCCTCCGCCGCCGCCTAGGCCGCCTCCATTTTGCGGAGCCAATTAAATATGCAACTTTTTGCCAAGCCAAACACCACGCAGATGCACGCAGACAGCCGGATGTATTCGCGCTGACAATGTTGCACGCACTAAATTGCTAATTGACATGTAAACGCATCGATTGCCCATCGCCTGCGCCAGCGCCAGCGCCAGCAAATTGATAAAAACACCATGGAACGGCCATGGATGAGGCGACCATAACGACAGCGGCGGACAAACAATAACACTGAAACATAGATATCGAAAATGGAAAATTCAATTGTTGTGCAAATTGATTTCAAATGTCACATAAACGTCAAACTTTTGCGCTTCAAGGGTGTTTTTGTTGCCCTCCTCTGCTGTCTCTCCTGTACCTATCGCCGTGGCCACCCATCCAGTCGCATAACAACCCGACTTCCTTCCCTTACAGTCGATCTGGCTGGCCAGTGGCCACACACTAACAAGCTCCTGACTTTCGGTTATAGTTAGATAAATGGTTCGCCTGGGTGCGAGAGCAGCCATGAATTTAGGTGGGCACCAATCAATAATCACGTTCTCCTCGGGTCTCCGCCGCCAGCCACATGGCAACATGAAAAATGACGGATGCCATCGAGTCGGGCGGGAAGGGGCGGAGCGGGTGTTGTTGCAGGAGCCATTGGCCAGATGACTTTGATTTACTTGGCCAGCATCGACAGTTTGACACAAATCACATCTGAGAGGCATTTTAAAAAGAGTCTCCACCAGCCCACGATGGAAGTGAAAGTGGGTCCGACATTTGTGGAGTCTAAGCCCCAGAAAAGCAATAGTGATGCCAAGGTTAACAGTATAAAAATGTATGATATTTATTCATATTAAAATATAACTATTTTTTGAAGATCATTAGAATAACGTTATGAACATTAATGGAATTTTTAGAATTTAAACAAGCAATTAACATTAACAGCAGAAAGAAAGCGGACGTTTTCTGATGCACTTTTAAAAAAGAAATTGCATATTCCTTAAATATGGAGAGTTATACTATAAACCAAGGATAAAAAAAGGTTTTTTTAGTAAAATATGAATAAAGCACCTAACAGATTCAATGATATTTGCTTAGCTGCCTGATATTTTCGTTTGGCTGCATCATTATCTTGTTTTGTTGAAAATATTTACTATTTTTTAGCCCTACAGCATTTTGCAATTAAGAGTCTCATATCGCCAGCATTTTTGAATGATTTTCTATTAATATAAAATATTGGTTAATATACTCAAGCCGAAAAGTAGAGAGAATTGCGATAATGGAATTCTCAAACTGTAAAATGGGAGTCGCCCTCCAATTTTACAGTTTGAGAAGCACTGCACTAAGTCCGAAGTAATATTTAGAGTTTGAGTCACACCTCCAATGAAATGGAGTTTCTAACTCTCAAACTGTAAAAGTGGTATTTTAATTGTTCAGCATAAGAGATGCACGATTTTTTGTGAGCCAGAAACTGACGACTTTCCTATTCGCTTGTTTTTCAGCCTAAAAGATGCGTCGTTATCTCAATAGGAATAAATAACAATCCCCTAAAGTATGCCTTATAATTTCCCATACCAATAAGAATGAAGTACTAGGCGCACAGAAATGGCAGCTGGTTGACTCTGTAGTCTTAGCCCAAATGAATTATAACAGTTATTTTTTGACTTCTCTTGCCTTAAACTGTTATATAAAGTTTAGGCGTACAAGAAGTCATCTTTTATTTAGTATTTCTGATCTCCAGTTACCTAACACCTCGTGTAGTTGCTTTTCCTATATGAATGATATGTGAAAACAGGATCCCACCGCTATACAGTTTTTACCTTTTTTATAACAGTTTAATAACTGTTTTTTTAACAATTTATAATAGAGTATAGGGGGGCGCATCGTCCCCCTTCAGCTTTCTGTTCGCCTCTTACCCGAAGAGTAACATGTGTACAATTTTGTGAAATTCGAAGCTAAAAATGTTGTTGTAAACAACAACAAGTTTCCAATCTTGATTTTCAGCAGTAAAAATTTATCGCATTCATGATTTTAGGCACCAGTCGATTAGAAAGCGGCAGAAGGACGAATGACTCTCTCCCATCATATATTATAAGAGTTTATGACAGTTATAGGATCGGCTCTCATATTGAAATAGCGAAGCATCTTTTATTTTAAGGCGATAAGCGGTTCTCAAATATTTGTGCATATTTTAGGTTGAACAAATGAGATTCCACTTTTACAGTTTGAGAGTCAATAGGTTGATCTCCATTTTAATGAAGTTGTGTCCCAGTACATCTAAAACTGCTAATATTACTCGTACTTATTACACTGCTTCTCAAACTGTTAAATTGGAGTGACCAAAAGTATGCAAGCTTTTCCATTGGCGCCGTTTACTCCTTTAATTCAGATGCACAATTATTTGACCAGATAAAATTAATAAAATGCCTAAAAATATGAAAATTTTCTACATTTGGGCTGAAAGAATACTAATTATTCAAAATATTCAATATTAATAGATGGCGCAAATTATACTGTATTATTTATTATATAAATAGTCTTATGATTTAAGAGTTATTTCACTGTCAGAACAACTTCCCAAAATACGTACCTAGATACTCGTATGTCTGCCATCACTGACACTACTACAGCATAGAAAACGATGCCCGGCAAACACAATTTTCACTGCATACCCCTTGTGGCTGAACAAACGATGGCCGGTGTTTGCAATCATAACAAACTGGGCTCCTGGACCCCAAGAACGAGAGTCCAGCGCCGGCCTAACGACTACCTGTCGGGAATAACAAAAATCCGGCCAAACTTTCATTCTGCGCCCGGAGTCAATGTCGCATGGCGCACTTAATCGTTATTAACGCCAACTTTTTGCGCACACGTGTGTGAAAAAAATCATAATAAATCTGTGTGCACACATATACATACATTCATATAGGAGGACCCTCAGAGGAGCTGCAAAAATTGAAACAGTATCCGAGCGGAGCCAAGCACTCCCTGCAGATGAGCGGAATCACGTGCCGGAGATTTTCCGTCGCACAGTGACAGGTTCCGGAGTCCGGGGTCCGGCGTCCGGAGCCCGGGATCCTTTGTCTTTTTTGCCGCGGAGACGAATCCGGCTAAGCAGCAATTGGCTTTCATTAGCCCTAGTAGATGCGCCGCTGACGGGATTTGTCAGACATTTGTCAAGTTCGGGGCATATCAAACTTTTGTCAGCACATCAGCTTTCCATTCCCAATCCCTGCTCCTTCCGCATAGCCTTTGTTTGAATTTTCGACTGTTCGGCACGGCGAGGCGAAATTCGCGATAAATCTGCGGTCCACATACGCACACGTGTGCAGGTGCGGATGGGGATGGGAGCGGGTTGTGGGAGTGTTCCCGACTCCAAATGCATGGGCGGTAAGGTCACCGGACAAGCCTACAACGAACAGTGGAGGAAAATCGCGGAATTTGAGAGATTTTTTATTAAAAACTTATTTTATTCTAACTTGCATGTGAAGCCTATGTTGACATGGGTTAATAACTAACTTGTAGGCTTTTGCTTTTTCTTTTTAAATTAAAACTTTTCCTTAAAACTGACAAAAAAAAACAGGAATAAGGCAAAAATTCATTGATACAATTATACAATCAAGTATTTTAATGGGTCAAGTACTTTAAAAAGGGAAAGTTGGAAAATGGAGACCTAATTGGAGTGTATTTTTACGATATGAGTTATAATTGTAATAAAGTCCACTTTATTAACTGTCCATATAGCCTTTACTTTATTATTGTTCTTGTTTATAGTTTAGTTATTTTGCCAATATCTTTTTTTTTAAATTAAGTAATAAAGGTTTGCAGGCCTTTAGGCCCACTGTCCAGGATCCTGTGGTTGACTTTAGTTGGCTTCTGTGTCATTGGCCACCGTGTGCCTGTGTGAGTGCGATTGGTAGTGTGTGTGTGTGTGTGTGGGTGAGTCGTGGCGACAACTTCATCACTCAATGGACGCGGCCGCAGCTTGCGATGACAGTTACAAATTATGATTGATTGGGGACAAATTCCCGCTCTGCCCACGAATCCGCTCTCTTGGACTGGGAAGGCTCTCTTGAGGAGCATTGTACTGGCGATGCCGCCATAAATACGCATTAGAATTAAGTTGCATAAATTTCACATGGAAATCTGTGGCAATTTATTGCAAGCGTTTTAAATAAATTTAGAGCGTCACTTCATAAATAACTCAGCCCGGTATTATTTTGCTGCGAGACGAGACTATTAAAATTTAATGCCCGAACAGAGCATTTATTGAAACGGCCGCTCGGCCCCACTCCCAATAAGCCAGTCACACCGAGCAATCATAAATCATCTGGCCGGCATCTTCAATACAGGACAGCACCAGAGACAGGACAGCGGCCCAGGAAGGCCAGGATGCCGAAAAGTGAGGGGAGAAAAAATTACAAGAAAGCAGGCCAGGCCAAAGAGGTTCGACTATGAGATACCTGGTATCGGTATTTTACTCAAGGATTTGATTCAGTGATGTTTACATCTAAAAATAATCTTTAATATATATTTATTATTATAATTATTATTATTATTATTAAAATGTATGCTGAATAAAGCTATGTGAATGTTGCTCATCATTAAGAAGGGCTTTTACTCTTTTCCAATTTAATTTTCATAGTGGAACTGTATTCCTGGTATATCCTTTCCACTGACTGTACAATATACCCGCGACCTGCTCGACTGAGGGGTATAAAAAGAAGTCAACTGCCCCTGGGTCCATTACACGCTCACTTGCTTAGATAATTGGCAATGGCGAAGGGAAGCACCCGAGGCAGAGGAGAGGGCAGTCTCCCCCTGTCGCCGCTTTAATCACCAGAATTCGGAATTTGCAACGCGATAAATCAAACAGAAATAGTTCCCGGGCAAGCCGGGGAAGCTTCAGTCTCTCTGGGACCAATAGTGCCATCGGGGGAAGCGCAATACAGAGCTCAGCAGCGCTGATAATTCTCAATAATTAAAATCATTTAAGTTTAAGAAATCCTTTTAGCTGACTTAACGGGCTCCGGGCCCAAATTGAGTTTCGCTCGTTGTTCATAAATCATAAATTGCCCGGGCAGGCGATGGCGATGGCGATGGCCTTGTCTCTGCTTCCCCAGCTGATTGCAAAAGTTAAATGAACTTAAAGTTTCTCCTTTTTTCGTGTTCTTTGTGTTTTAAGTGGCTTAGGGGGCGCAGGACGAGCCTGGCCCGAAACTTGCTCGGCTTTGCATATTGATGCGGCATTAGGTGGCATAAGTTGTGGCCCTGTTGTAGCAACAAGTTCTGCGGATATAACTATGGAACGCTGCGGCAAGACGATAAACTGTATCGCGCATACGCACTGTGTGCCGCCTAGGGCCAGCCTGCACATTGACATTCTGGCGGCGTTCGCCGCAGATACAGATACAGATACAAATACTGGCGGGGATAAAGAAATAGATGGAGATATAGCTGGCGATGGCGATGGGGATGGGGGTGCTGGTGGGGATGTAGATGGAGCTCCTTGGATTGCGTGGGTGGCGGCTGCGGAATGGGTCCTTTATGCCAGCCATAAAATTGCCGCCTGCATTTTGGTTTCGTTTTGTTTGGCCATTAGCTTTGTTTTGTTTTATTACGGCTTCCAGGCCACTGTGACTACTGCTATTGTTGTTGCACTAAATCAAAGTGTCGTTTGTTGGCGGCATGCAAAGGCCACCCGGCAAATCAAACACGATCCCCGCGGCAGGGGAAAGTTTATTGGGACTCGGGTGCGGACTCGGACTTTGTCTCGGACTCTGATTCGGATTGGTGCCCGGATTTTTATGGCCTCATTTCGGCTTTTGCATAACAATTAGCCTGCCAGATTCAATTCGCATGCCTCAGCACAGTAGCTCTCGTTTTCCGCTCGCTTAACGTGCGGAAATCGGAAAATGAAAATAATCAGAGCCTAACAAGAGACAGATGAACACCGGGGGAAAATGAGAAAGATAAACTGGGTTTCCGTTGGAACGAATTACGACTTCCCTGCCTACAACCTGTGGACAGAGAGTAAGGAAATGGCAATCCTTTTTTAAATGTTATAAATTAATTCGAAGTTCTGTGATAGTTTAGGTCGTAAAACGTTTTCAATTGAAAATAAAATAAATGAAAGATATTATGTTTGTTTTGTAACAGTTGTAGCTCTTCCTTGAGAATATTTCTATTGATTTTAGGTCTACAATAGTTTAATTTGATCTAAAATAGACTTTAAAATAAAAATGTAATAAAATACATATGTATACCTTCTATTCTTCTTTCCCCTACACAGCTTTAGTTACTTCAAATATTTCCTTAAGAGACTTGAACCAAAGATAAAAGTTGTTTGTGGACTTATCAAATATTTTCTGTCAAATTTGATTGATATTATGCCTTATGGACAATGAAATCACCAGCAGAATATCTCGGCAGCAGCAACTATGAATGGATTGAATAAAAAATGACAAGCTGGAGCTTGAAAGCCATCCATCCAACTTCAATTCGAGGAGATACTCCCGCTGACAAGAGCTCTTAGACAGTGGAACTACCTTATCGGAGGATATTCCCGGCGAGGAATACAAATATCAAATAAACGACAGCGCACTGAACCGCGAGAGCTGCAAAATGTGCAAAAGTACACAAAGAAAATTGCAATAACAATTTGGCGCAGACCAAAGCAGGGATACGAAAAATAACCGAAAATAAAATAGATATTTTTAACGAAAAACAGTTGAATTTCGGTTGTCTTTTTGTTGTTGTTGCCACCTCCCTTCCCCGGGTGCATGGCATTTGCATAGAAAAATTCAAATTAAGCGAAAATGTGCGAAATGCTGTGAATGGTTCTCCGTCTGCCTCGCTCCCACTCCCGTTCCGCTCCTTCTGGGCCGAATGCAACAAATGAATGGCCAAATAAAAGCTGGACAAAGAAATGGCAAGCTGGAAGTGAGCAGCCAAAGCAGTTGACAGAGAGGCCGAGGACAGAGGGAGAGGGCCATCGAGTGCTAAAAGTGTGCGTCTAATGACAAAGCAAATTGTGTGTATTTGCCAGCACAACAAACAAGAGAGTCAGCAACAACAATGATCCATCCAGCTTTGCTGGAATTGGAAAAGTTTTAAAGTTTCCTGCAATTTCCCTGCTGAAATTTCAATTGAATTAATCATGGAATAAGCCTCTTCGTAACCCGACCGCAAGTGCAAGCAGTCCAGATCTACCGACCCCTTTCTTTCTCTTTCACTCTCTTTCCCTGCCTGTCGTGACTTCTCTGGCCATCTCTGTCAAGCACTCGGTAGTCTGCAACAATAACAATCAACATCGCTTGAGTCGCTGCACTGCTAATTGTTGCTGCTGTTTGGGCTGCTTAATTAAGACGTCGACGACAGCAGTCGCTCGATTGCTTCCTCCTCTGTCTACCTTATATCCTATCTACACCGGGGAAAGTCACATGAATTTGTCAAAAAAATCAATAGTTAGTCCAATTTAAATTGCACCTTTGTTTGGCAATAAAAAATATCAATAGCTATTTTTAACTTAAATATTCAAGGTAATATGATTATTTAAATGGAAAGTAAGGTTTTACGACAATATCATTATTATTCCTTCTTTTATTTAATAAAAACATCTTAGATTTTTATTTATTAATAAAATATTTAATTTTTGTAGCTTGTTAACATTGTTTTGCCAGTGCCTTTTCAGTCAACACACGGCGTCCTTTCTCCCTATTCGCTTAACCTGAATGGCCTCTGCTTGTTTTTATTTGCATAGGCCAGCTCCGCATCCGCACTCACATCCGCATCCGCAGTGCAAGTGTCCAGGGCAAGCCATTTCAACGTCAGCGGATATGTCAACGTCTTTCCCAAGCCCTCGACTCGAATGACGAATGAAAAGTGGCACTTCAATTCTCGGATCGAAGTTATTGTAATTGCTTTCCTTCGCACTTCTTGACTTCCTCGCCCATTGCAGCAATTTGCCTTCGACTTTATCCCCTCTATAAGGACCGTCCTCCGTTCAATCGCATTAATGCATCAGTCCCTTATTTTGGAAGATATTTACATAAAATTTGAAGCCACTCCAATTGCATCTGGGCCACGGTGCAGGCAAAAAGCTATTGTAAGCCTGCACTCGAAATAAAACTGGTAAATCCACATGGGATAGTAATAATACTTATTAGGGTTTTAGAGAATCGTGACTTGGTCACAAAGGCAGTGATCAAAACTGACATGCATTTTAGTTTATTGTATTGGAAAGGCATTACTCAGATACGATTCCTTTTTCCACAGCGTACCAGAGATAGAATAGAGCAGGATAACGATTTTATAATTTTTTTCTTACTTCCCAGTTTTTTCCTCTTGTAGACCGACTTCCTTCACATGCCATCACAATTGCCTTTGTCCGTCTCCGCTGCTGTCATCTGGCTTTTTTCACATTTCCCTGCCTGCCGGCCTTTTTGCTCTCCTCCGATTCCTGCGATTCCTTTTGCATTATGTCCCTGCACTTCGGTCCGTGGTCCTGCGGCATGCATTGTTCGAATGTAAATTCCGCCGCCTTGAGTCCGCTCAGAGTTTACGGTTCGAAGGACTAAATGTCAACAGTTTTCATAAATCTGCCACTGCTGGTGGACATCATCAGCTCAGCTCAGTCCGGTCGGAGACGCGGAGGACTGACTGGTCTCGACTCGACTCCAAGTTATCTTAAGTGCTCCGAGTGGAAACTGTCAGTGCTTCTGTTTGTTCGCTGTTTGTTTGCTGCCTGCCCGGCTCCTCTTGGTCAACTGTTTTTGACAAGCTCTTTAAGATAAATTGTTTTTACGAAAGGATTTTTGAATTGCAATGTCGCCGTAATGGGGCAATTATCCAGTATTGCTTTTAATATTAAACAGAGTGTGTTATTTTAGGGGAATTAGCGCAAATAATAATTAACTAAGTCGAGAAATGCTTAATATAAGATATTTATTTCGATATTAATGGAATATAGAATGTTTTAATCCCATAACCCGAGGAGAAGGTTATAGATTAATTGACCTAACTGTCTCTATAAATTCAATCAAATTCTCAGCTTCTATAGAGAGTTCTTTGAGCCCTAATTGATTTTGGAGCCCTTAACTATCTATTTTAGCTTCCAGTTAAGTTTCTTGGATGTTTTTGTAAATATTCCATAAGAGAACCCTTTAATCAGGGCTTGTTTTCGCATTCTCGGGAATTTCTAGGCAATTACTTTCCATTAGCTGGCCTTTGTAATGCTAAGCAGAACTTTCAACTTTCGCTGCTTTTGGCCAAGCATCCGAAAACACAAATTGGCCAAGGCTCGGCCAAGGTGGCAACACAATAATATTTTATGGGAAGGCATTAACAGGGCCAAAACTAAACCATTGTTTGTCAGCAAATGCCAAAAGTGCCGTTGCTCGGAATCGATTCGGGGAAACCAGTTCCCGGGGACAGTGGACCGTCGCCTCGACGACACTGTCCATGTCGGGAGCATGCGAGATCTTTATCGGGGCGAGC
>JAEIIF010013658.1:0-21065 GCA_018874455.1 Drosophila trapezifrons | reverse complement strand
TGATATGCCTTAAAAAAACACAAAGGGAACATAAATGGATATTTAATATAACAAGTCAACATTTTTTCAGTCTCCAATTATTGTGATATTTTAATACTGCATAAATAAATGATTCAGTACATTTTTTAATTAAAGCTATGTCATATATCAATTTAAAATTTTTTTCCGAATCGTATGTTAGTAGCTAATTCAACTTTTAACCACGGCATGGTGGTCTTAAAATTGAAATTGATTAATTCAGGACTCAGCATGGAAACCCCATTTGGAAAGCTCATAAAGAGCATTCAAAAATGTAATAAAAGTGTAACACTTTCAGGTTCAATGTACGCCCATTCAGATAATAAACTCTGATGCCTTAATTCGGTGCTCTTCATTGTGCGATTCTTTTAAATTAAATCTGACCACTGCAATGCTGACCCAATGTGCACTGCTCCTGCTACTGCCAGGCATGCCCTTTAGTGGTCTTGGTGCTTAGCGCGTGATTTATAACAGCAGCGAAAGAAAGCGAGTCGAAAAAAGCGAAGCCAGAGAGCAAAAGGCACCGACTAGGAGCCGACTACTGTGTGGCCAACAGCACGTAACTGTTAGCCGGTTTCCCATTTCCGGCTGTCATGTGCAGCCAAACCGAGCAGAAGATTGTGCACCATTTGCCTGGCCAACACAAGCCGGCTGCAGCTTAGGCCACCATCGCCTCGATATTGTTCCGAATTCCCTGATATATAGTGTATAGTAGGGTTCTTTCTTAATTCCCGGCGCCCCCCGGCAATTGCATAGTTAATCAAGAAAACAATCAACTGAGGCAGCCCATTGATTTATTATACAAACAGCCAGCGAGACAATGAAGCTTAGTTGCCTGGCTTTTTAATCGCAGGGTAAACAGTTATTAATTGCGCGCCGATTGTTTGCTGTGGCTTACACAAATGCCATTGCCTACTTACCGGCGTCGCGGGGCTTTCGCGAATTAATCTGTTATGATTGTCATTTGATAAGCCCGGGCCCTGGTTGGGGGCCTGGGACACTTGTCAAACAAATGGATGGCTCTTTTTGACGGCATCGTTAACAAGAAAATTAAGCGAATTTGTTTGCGATTTGCGTAGACATTTTGGGGGATCAAGGTGGATGTAAGGGGTCGGATCATTTTCTAATCATTAATTTGTGTCGAAACGAAGGCCAACACTTGGGAATCTCCAAGGAATAATACTAAGGTATGCATGAATCCTAATTAATCAATCAAAAATATATAGAAACTGACCTAAAAAATATTTTTAACTTAATGTTAAGGCCTCATGACGCAGGGCACCAGTTTTCATTGATTAAAGGCTTCATTAGAACCGGATTTTTTTCGTAGTGCGACTACGGTCACACTGACTTAAAAGGTAAACAACAGAATTAAAAATGTCGAAATCTGCTTTTACCGAGGAAATGACAGATGTTTATATAGAAAGTGTGCAAGGGAACGCATTTATATGGAACCATACGAGTCCATTATATAAGATGAAGAACCTTAGGTTGAACTTTTGGCACCAATTGTCTTTTAAGACTTTTGTGAGACCGTTTTGTCTCATGAGAAATATGTATACTTTTTCTATCGAACTCATTTTTACCTGGTATTTTTTCGATAGACCTATCGGGTTTGTAAAATAATTACCAATTAATGCATTAATCTCTCATTGAAACTGCCCTGTAGTCGACTTGCTCGCACTTACGTAAAATCATAAGGTTGCTGTCAAGCTTCTAATGAAAACTCTAATTAATGAAAACTAGTGGCCTGTGTCCTACGGCTATTAACCTTCTACAAATATTTATTTAATATTAACTGATGAATTTTGTGGCCTTTTCAATATAGAGACTGCTCGGAAGGTCTTAATTTGTTCTTTAAACAAAGTTCAGGACTTGTGTACTTACCACATCGATCAGCTGGGAGAGCCGCAGACCCATCTTGACGGTGAGGCGATCCGAGTTGTTGCCCACGGGTCGGATGAGGCGGTTGTAGTTGCTCAGCAGGTCGTCGTAGAGGCGCTTCGCATCTGGGTTGGCCAGGCCGCCGGTGGCAAAGTGTAATGCTATGAACACAGCTGCGAAGAGCACCGTACCCATTTTAGGCCAGGTCCAACCCTGCAAGTGAACAAACAAATATGGAAATAAGTTGCGGATAATATCAACTGGCAGGGCAGCTTTGGTTCTGCCTGCATTAGCATTATTTCAGCATAAAACATAAAAACTTTGCGCTGCAATTGTGCAAGTGAAACAGAGCGGAAGGCGGGATCAAAGGGAGGATGCTGTGGAGAATAAGGGTCGTAAATTTTCGCAAAAGTGTCAAAAGTCCTGGAGCTTTGTTCCCTTTTGGGCAGCAGTGCAGTGCAGCCATAAACACCATTTAATCTTTGGCTCAAACACTCAAGACACCACATACACACACACACATACCAAAGATGCACGCACGTCCGTGTGAGTGCGCCGGAGCATCCTTCCGCTTCCTGCGTCTTCTGGCTGCCATCCACATGTGCTCAGCGTTTTTGTAGGGTGTCCCCCCTTCAATATGCATTTCTGCATAAAAATCCTGGCTCAAGGGCTGTCAAGTCCAGCTACATTAAGCACAAACAAGCAATTATAATCAATTCCTTGCTCGGCATTCTGGCCAATTAGAGGAAGTGCCCCAGTGGCCCGATGCACAGGAAAATGTCAGAAATAACTATATCTATACGGCAAATAATAACAAATAAAGAAAAGGAAATATTGCTCTGTTGACTCTCGTAATTGGCCAGCCATTGAGACAATCGAAGAACTGTTTGCTTATGCAGAAAACCATTGAAAAGAGGGACCTCAGATAGATGGCAATAAACAAATATCGTTGCACTGCATGCGAAATAAATTGTTATTTACATGTAATCCATGACCAGCTCGATGAGTTTCAGCTCCTCTGGCCAACTCGAATGGCCACTTGGTCAAGTGGTTTTATGCCGACTCGAGATTTAGCCAAGGAAAGCGGCAAACTGGAGCCCCGAAACTTTTAACTGCAAAACTGTAAGCTGGAAACTAAAAACTTTGCGCGCTTACTTTCTTGTTTCTTTCGAGCTCGGCGAAAGTTTCGAGGAAAAGATTTTACGTGTCAGAAGCGGGAAAGTTTGCCATAATTCGAGGTGTACATATGTGGCCACGGCCACGGCCAATTACATTTATCAGTTTGATGGTTTGGCCAGACAGGCAGACGGGCTAAATTAATTATGCTAATTTCATGTGTAAATTGCTCGTAATTTGTGCATTGATTTGATACAAATTCGTCTCTTTTCCGCCTCGAAATAAATCAAATCAAATTCCGACGTCTGCATAATTCAGCAGTCGTGGCGCACAAAACACGTGTCAGTGACCGCAAAACACAAAAAAAAAAATATATATATATATACAAAAGGGAACTGGGAGAGAAATAATAATAATAACGGAGAGGGCAACATGACACATACAGAAAATGGCGACAGGGCGACAACACACACACACTCGCACACACCGAGAACAACGAAAATGGCCGACATAAACAACGAGAACGAAAATGAATGTCATTTCGAGGGCTATTTATGCGCCTCTTAGTTGGCAGATTATTTCATTTTCATTTCCATATGACCATTTATATTTATTTATTATTTATACTTTCCCTCACGCACACACGCACACATGTCTGGCCACAATTTGGCTTGCTGCGGCTGTCAACGCTGCGTATGCGCAATATTATTTGCTGACTATTTATTAAAACGTCTGCGAGTGAGTATGTGTGTGTCCGTATAAAGTTTTTGTTTGAACGCTCTTTACCATAAAAACCAGACGATGACGATGACGTGTCCTGCCCCCGAAAATAGCTCGCATTTCCATTAATGAAAAATGTAAACTGCAAAACTTTGCTCCCTTCTGCCGGAATGCCAGAATTGTGCTGCCACTTTTTTGCGGCTAAAGTTTTTAGAAAAACTGAAAATGCCAGTCGCCGTTTTAATTACACAAATGTTCCATTTCCATTTTGGTTATTTGTTTGGGGCCATTCCGGAGTCGCCAGCAGCAGGATAATGAAGCAAAAAACTGACATTGACTGCGGCCAACAGCCACTTTAATTGCAATCACAGGAGGAGAGTGCAGAGTCTGCAGTCAGTTTATTGCAGAATGAACTTGATTTGAGCACTTCCATCCGAGAGGGGGATCTGTGAAATAATCGCTCGATGTTCCATCCTCGTTTGTCGGGGATTGAAGGCGACCACGACCGCGATTAGTTGCAATATGAGAAGAGATCGGGGGAGGGGCTCCCGCCAACAGCAGAACAAATTGTTATGTAATTGCCCGATGTATATAAAGATATACACTCTCCAACGCCACACAAAAGCCAACACTGCACACAGTCTCCATTCTCCATTCTCCTCTATTTTATTAGCACTTGTTGGTCTGCAAGGGGACGGGAGAGCGGTGGCATAAAAATAATAAGTATCAAAAATAACTGACCAGCTCTATGGCCGTAAAGAGAATGAGACGGGCATTGAATGCACTCGACGTGTCCAACGGCGGCTATAATTTCAATCACTTCCCCGGCAACTGCAGCAGCCAAAATGTGGCATTAAAAACACTCGTAAACGTTGCGGGGTGGCGAGGGGGGATGGAAACGCTGAGCTCAGGGGTGTGGATTTCACTGTAACCGCGTTCTTTTTTTATTTTTTTTTTCTTCTCTCCCCTCCCTGGCTGAGTGCAGCCAACGAAATTGCAGCAAATATTGAAAGAGAAACTATTTGTTAGCTAGCCGTCAATTTGTTCGTAATGAGCTGCGGCTGAGTCCGAGTCCTGCCTCGCTGTTGTTGTGCCTTTGTAGCATTTCCTTTTTTTTCTTGTTTGCTATTTTTGTTGCTGCTGTGGCACAAATGAAAATGTCTTTCAGCGTGGTAAATATTTTATGTCATTTCTGTGCTCGTCTTTTGTGCGCTTACTTGTAGTTACAGCCGCTCGGCTTTCTTTTCTGCTCGCTTTTTTCATACCCGCTACTCATGGACTGAAAAGGGAATATGGGATTCTAGACAAGAGTAAAAGGAAGAGTCTATGAGGAGTGCATATACTGGGCCTTAGGTTAATCCTATGTGTACTTTTAGAGTACGTTTTTCTAGAGAATTATCCCTGGAAAGTAACTCTTCTATTTTTTTTACAAATTGCAAAACGATTTTTTGGTTACCTTCTTGCCTAATTTCTTTTTGCCTAAAAGTAGACAATATTTCTTGCAAACTGAGTTGCCGGGTATGTTTATGGTCGAGGCTATGCCATTCTTTCTCGTATTTTTTTTGGGTTCCTTTTCCTTTGTTGCCTTTTTGTTTGGCATTTTTAAGCGCCAGTAAATTTTTTAGTAGGCAGAGCTGCGCAGAGCAACCGCAGCAGCAGTAGCAGCAGCAGCAGCACCGGCGGCAGCGGCAGTGGCAGTGGCAGCAACAGTAACAAAGTGAAACTCTGGCGGAAACGGCGTCGACGGCAACATGGCTGGCGAGTCAACTTCCGCTGGCTGTAAATGTGTGCGTGTGCGGAGAGTACATGTGTGGGTGTGCGGGGGCCCTTGCAATTTTCCAGTTGAGTTCGTTTTTCATTTCCGTGTTATTTGTTTTGCATGCGCCACTCCTCCACTCCACTTTGCTCCACTCCATTCGCCATTCGCCTTTCTCCATTCTGGGGCCCGCCCCCTTGGCCATTTCTTTGTTATTTTCTCGCCGCCTTTTTGCGCTGCATACTTTTCCCAGGCTGATATATTAACATGGCCGCAATGGCAGCTGCCATTTTCGGCATTGTTGTTGTAATTGCTTTTGTCTCTGTGGCACCGCCGTAATTGAATTTCACTTCGTTCTCCCCGTTGCCAAAAAAAAAAAAAAAGAAATGCAAATACCCATCCGCGTTCTTAATCCTCCTCCGGTTCCCTCTTCAGACAGCTGCTCCTCCTGCCAGCTCTAGGGAGGTGCTGGTGGATCCTAGGCAAACTCAACCCATTCAAGTCCAAAGTACTGACTAATTTATTCAAATTTATTTTATTTAATTGCAGATAGTCTGTCCTGTCGCCCATTGATTGGCCTGTTATTAGCTGGCCGACTATCTGGCTGAGTGCATTTTCCGGGAATTATGCAAATTGCGAGTAGAATTATGTGGAAAATCTTGATGCATGCATAATTTGTTGGAATTTTTCCAGTAATTTCTTGACCAACTACAGCTGGGATTGGGTCTTTAGTTCTAGGCAAGTTGTGCTCGGCAAATACTCAGCAGAACTCCAAGTACATAGCCAAAGGGCAAAAAATCGAATAGGGAAAAGGGTCGGCGGAGATGAAGGTGGTTTTATAATCAAAGGAACGCACACAGCACACACACACAGCACAGCCGTAATCTGCCAAAATACCTGGCTGAGTTTTTTGCGTATATTTTCTCTTTTTTTTTTTCGTTTTTTGTTGGGCAAAAAGTAAAAGCTGAAATTTTGTTATTTGAACTTTTGCTCATGAGCGCCCTCAGGTAGCTTGTTAAACATTCTTTGCTTGCCTATATAGGTGTATATACATATATAAACATGCCTCTGTGTGTGTGTGTGTGTATACTTTTCCGAAAAAGAAAACTTCAACTTGAAACATGAAAATTTGCATATGATAAGCAAATAAGCAGATGTATTGCCGTAGTTGTTGCTGCTGCCGCTGCCAGGTAACTGGGAAAAGTTTTATTAGATTCTTGATTCGTGAAAGGTAAAGGGAAAGGAAAAGGGAAAGCGGCCAAGGGAAAAAGGGAAAAGGGAAACTGGGAAAAGGGAAATCGGAAGCTTGGCCTGGCAGGTAGCGCGCGCGTTTGTGGCTTGGCCTGCCCCAACGAAGGAGGAGAACGCGGAGGAGGAGGCTATGAATATGCGGGGCAAATGCTGGCAAATATGCGAAACATTTTAAAATTATTTTTGCATAAATAACATTTGCCTAGTCTCATGTGTGTGTGTGTGTGCGAGCCAAAGGGTTGCAAATGAGCTGAAACATTTCGGCATTAGCCCAGCACGAGACTGGAAATTGAACGAGCCCTGAAAAAGTTACGGCATAGAAAAGAGGCTTACCAAGCTGCCATCCCGCAGTCACTTGAGTAACGCAAATGATGTGCAAATATGCGTGAATTGCACACACAAGAGCCGAGCGAGCGGAGCGGAGCCCGTACAATGCGGCGAATGCGCAATATTTAATTTCAAGTGCTTCGAGCTTTGGCACGGAGAGAAATTAAGGCTTACTTTAATTGTTAAGAGATTCATTTGGTAGTTTGTGATATTAAACAAATAAAACCATTATATTTTCTAAATATTTAAAGCTCTCGTTGCACTTATTGTTATTTAATTAATAACCAGTTTTATTTATTTAATTAATATATCTTTAAAACAAAGAATTTCTCAATATTTTCACAGACAAATCTGTAATTTTGATAGATTATTTTCTCAGTGCAATCACACAAGCATTCTGACATACAAGGACCTGCGACACAGACACAGACAAAGCTAATTTCTCGCTGGTTGCGCCTCAAAAGCTTCAGTGCGTGTGTGTGTGTGTGTGTGCAGCTGTGTATTGGTGTGAGTTAGCGAGCGTGTGTGGGGAAGCATGAAATGCACTTGCTTTCAACATCAGCGTTTTAAATAAAATATTAGCATTTATTGCCTTCTGCACTCAGCGGACTATTTAGGCGAAGCGGAGCGACGGCGGCAGGATGCACAGGATGTGCAGGATGCGCCGGTTGCGGGGCGCTGAGATGGAATACGATATACCGAATGGGAGCCGTAACTTCCTCTAAGTGCTATGCAAAAGGGTTGCCTGCCCCGACCCAGGTGAGTTACTCCAGTGCTGCTCCTGAAGAGGAAACGGAAGCTGCAAGCTGCTGGCGCTAATGTTGCTAACAAGGCTACGTTCAAGTATTTAAATGTTGTCTCTAAGTTGTTCAGTAAATTATTATTTTAAATTTCAGGTAGGATCTGGGTAAGCAGGTTTTCCCTGATTTTGAGAATTAAGAACCTTGTGCGAGCATAGAGAGCTAGATTTTGGTTGCCAGCCAATACTGCAAAACAAATGTGTGGCCGTTCGGCATCTTAAAGATTATATCTATCTTTGGTTGAAATCTAATACTTCCAAATATCAAATTCATGAAATGCACACCATGACCGGAGTAATAGATGCAATCAGTCCTCAAGCCGAGTGCTCTAGCTGACTTATTCCGCCAATTACTTAACAGATGATGTGTCCAACTCGACTGCAAGCTTCATCAGTCAGCGCCAAAAGCAGGGCGACTCGTATGCGAGCGTTTGCTGCGGATAACTCTGCTTAAAGCCACACAAATTGCTGGCAGTTCGAGTTGCAAGTTGCCAGTTGCAACAGTTACTGGGGACCACAAAATGCGTTCGCACTTAACCCAATCGGGCTTTAAGCGCTCAAGTGGCGACACGAGGAGCTGTGACAAAGGCGAACATTCTGCAGGACAATCGGCAGCAGTGACAGCCCAGCTGGATGTCGCCGACACAATGGGATATGGGATGTGGGATATGGATTGTGCTGGAAATGCATCTCACTTATGGCCCGTTGACTCCACTCTGAAAGGCATGCATTGTGTCCTGTGGCTGGCATTCGCATTATCGTGCCGCTTATCAATAAACTGCAGTGTCCCCGCAGGGACATAACTGTTGCTTTCACTTCCTCAGCCACTTACACAGCCGACAGCCGACGCCCCCCCTTCCGAAAAACTTACGAAACTACTTACTATATCCTCCTATATGTAGCCTCGGGGAAACAAGGCAGGCAATTGGCCCGTGACGCAGGTGCTGGATTTTGAGATTTTATGCCGGGCCGGGCTTTATGGCCAAAGTTGGCCCCGAAATAAGCGGCTAATGCAAAAGCTCTTCAAGCGCTTTTATATGGCCATCAAAAAAGTTTCATACGCCACGTAGGCCGGCCCGAGTTAATTATGTTTATGCAACGCGATTTACATGAGAAAGACCAAAAGATCCGCCATCCGAATCGCAGACTGTTGGATCACAAAAAGATGTATGCATAAATAGCCCAAGGTGTTAATTTAATAAACGAATTACGAAAACATGAAACATCCTGCCTGAGGCAGGAGCGGGACTGTCACGGTTAATGCTAATGCACAGACGAGATATCCTTAGCATAATGCTGAACTTGTGATGGACAATTATGCTAAATAATTTCTTGGAGAGCAGGGAATTGTAAAGTGAAGCTCAAGGGGAGAGGGGAGTGGCTTAAAGTTGAAGTAAATCTTATGTAGGGTTTTATTAATCTTTATTTAGATAACTACAAATGTACTTAAAAACTGGGGTTCTTATAACAGAACACGTTGCCTGTACTTATATATTTTACATTCTTTTACAACTCTTTTTGTCTCTTTATATTTCACCACTTCCACTCAAGCATCTCCTTTTGTGTAGTGTGACCGACTCTGCTTGGCCCTTTTAAGCCAAAACCTAAACCACCTTACTAAAATATACCAGATCTTGCAGATCGATAACAGGGATACTCTCCCATTAATACCAATCCTCCAATTTTATTTTAATATGTATTTTTAAGGAGGAAGAATCATTGAATGAATCATTATTATTATTATTGAGTGCAAGCTAGGTATTCCTTTAAGAAGAAACTGGTTTAAAGTTCAATGGAAGGATATAAAAAGAGTTATTTAGGACCCAAGTCCAATTTCCTGGGGATCGTTATTAAGGATGTTCGCTAACTTCCTCCAACAGGCTGAAGCTGGTTACACTACAAACACGGTTTTCATAGCCGGAATTACCTGCCGGCAAAGGCTGGGTATGGTGTCCTCCTCCGCCGTCACTCTCCTCTATCAGAAGAGATTCTTGCGAGGAATAGTTTCATGCACGCAGCTAAAATTCGTGGCATACTTTCCGGGCAGCATCGCTGCTGAGAAGAGAAACTGAAACTGAAACAGCTAACAACTGAAGAATGTTGGGACTTGCGGCTATGAAACGGCATGCCAAAAAGCAAATAGAGATGGCGCTGGGGCCGCGCCACGCCCCGAAACTAGCAAATATGTAGGTTGCCATCGCCTTCGCCCCCGCCAGCTACCCGTGAACTAGTTTCGCGTTCGCTTTAAATTATCTTTGATGCGAAAACACGGGGGTGGCAGCACTACATACTATGGGGATGTGGGTCGGGCGATGGGGCATGGCAACGAATTGCCGCAGGTGTCAAAAACACACAGACAAAGTCAATTTGCGCTAGCAGACGACAGGACATGCCGGCGGATGGTGTGGCCTGGCCATGACTGGGTAGTTCCAGCGGGGATCGGGATCGGAGCAGGCTGCTAAGGGTACTGACGGGACTGACGGGACCGAGGGTACTGAGGGTGAGCGTGCGCTGCTCATTACGCGGCGCCTTTGATGTGCGGCAAGCCGTCGTAAAGTGCCGGCAGCAGCAACAACAAACAACATTACAAGCGCCAAGTGGCCCGCTTTCTGCTGGCTGCTCTCTGATTATAATCATCATGATAAGTACTCTATATACCCCCCACGTGCCACGCCCACTAGTTGGCTGCCTAACAATGGCAAGCCGCAAGCCCCACCATTCCCCATTCGCATCCCCTGTCATTTGATGTCGCTCTTACCGCAGGAGCCACTGCCAGGGGAGGAGGAGGAGTGGCCTTTGGGACTCCCCCCCGAATTTAATGCTCACCTGCACCCTGCACGCTGTTTATCTTTAATGCATACAAATAATGCAGTGGCTGCCAGTGTTGATGGCTAGGGCGATGTCACCATCACCAACAGCAACACCATCGTCATCTTCTCGCCACTCGACACGCCATAAAATCAAGACACACGCCATTTTAGAGGCACCAGAAGCATCGGCAGCGTAGGAAGACATATTGGGGACACGCCCTCGCCACCAGAACTCCCATCTAATTCAGGCAAATGGTGCACTGAGAGAAATTGCACTATATTAAGCGTTAAATATGACTTCTAGCTGTCCTAAAGTTACTTAATCTGTGAACTAGAGGTTTTTAAGCCTTAAAAAGACAACCATAACAGAAAAACTAAACCTGATAAAATAATTTAAGGCCAACAAATGTTTATAAGTATCTATGATTTACTTAAAATGTTTAAGAACATATAAATATATTATTTTTTAAGGATATGTGAATTATAACAGATCTAAACTGAAAGAATTCGATTTATCTGTTTAAAAATTACACAAAATGTATTTAATTTATTTAAACTTTAGGTTAAGTACTATGATATAGCACTTTAAATGCTTAGACTTTGTAAAGAGAGATACAAAACCTATAGTCCCTAAATAAATGAGTTTCTTATCTAGCAAGTCCGATAAGTGCCCTTTAATCACGTCCAAGGATCTCTGCCGGCCAAAACTTTCATAAATTCCGACAGCTCAAATCATCTTTCAAGCACTGTCAGCTTCGAATTGATAGTCCCAGTTAGATTTTCAGCACTTGGGGAAAAACAAAGCATAACCGGCCGTTGAAATGACTTTTGCCCATTTTGATAGATAGACGGCGAAAGGAGAGGAGGGAAGAGCTAGGGGCACCAGCGACTTGCAACTAGGAGGAAAAACAATGCCGACAGCTGCCAAGGCCTGTCAATATTTCAGAGGTGCGGCTTCATTAATCAAATGGGCGAGGAGAGCCAGCCACTCGTATCTCACCTATTCCGAGAGATTTCGGCAGGAATAATTGGTTATGTGTGGCATGGAGATGGAGGGCAGGGCTGTTGTGTGTGTGTGTGGCCCTCAGGCAATTTCTGTCATTCGATATGCACAAAAGATTTATGAGTTAATTAATGTAGCGGAGTTCGGGCAGAGGCCGAAGTGGCAGCGGATTCATTGTTGAGTATGATTAATGCGTTTCCAATTTTTCCACCATGTTTTGTTTTGTGTACCGGAAACGGAAACGATATTGTTGCCGCTGCCGGTCTCAGGTTTAAAGCCTCAACAGTGTCGACTTTATGCCTTGGACTGCAGTAAATTTGGGTCAGAGATTTGCAGGGGAGGAGGAACGGCAGCCGCTGCCAGTCGTAGCTCATTCATAGCTCATAAACGGTGCTAATATTGAGTGTCGATTTTCCACCACGCTGGTCCAGGACATTGCACCAATGTCTCTCCTTCACACTTGCCCACTTTTACGCTTTCCCGGCCCCGTCTCTGGCTCTGTCTCGATATTCGGCTGCATCGGTGTGTGTCCGTGTGAACAATGCAGCTGTTTTCCTCGGCTTCTCTATTTTCTGCGACCCGCTTTTTGTGCCGTGGTGGCGAGGACGAAGGACTAAGGACTACCGACTACGAACTACGGCGGCAGCTGCTTCATTACGGAAGCCAGTATCCTGTTAATAGTTTAACATAAATTGTGGTAAAAAGTGCACGCCGCCTGCCGCCATCGCTTTTATTGATTATCGCTGCTGGACACTTATCCTTACACCGTATTTCCCGTATTTTCAGGGCTGCAGCGGAAGTTGACACACTTGGCAAGCGCCTGATGGGGCAATTCATATAAAATCCATCTCAATGTTATTTGATTGGGGCTTAAAATTAAATTTCAGCTCTCGTTTCAATTTAATATTTCTTCTCCCTGTCAATTTTATATATCTTTACTTACAGTATATATGTATTAACACTTGCTGCAGCACCATAATTCATCTGGGGGGCTGCTGGCCATAAGATAGCGATCCCATCGACAGAGAAACCCAGGCAATGTGGAGGGTGATAGGGGATTTTAATACCCTTTAGTAAAGGACTGCATTATCTATCATTTTTCCATAATAAAACCTATTTTTATGTAACATATTTCATATAAGTATTTATATATTTTATATTTAATGCAAACTCTTTTTAATCTTTATAAGGGCCCATAACCTGTAGTTTTCCTAGAGAGAACTGGGGTATCCCTTGGTCGAAACCGTATTTTAAAAGAAACCCAACCTATTTTTTGTTGTGCCTTATGGTTTGGACAAAACATAGTCATAAATTTAAATCAAGCATTCTGACAGGCGACCACCAGAAGCGATTGCGAATTTATCTATAAGACGAAGGGCAAGACAGCATTTGAAACTCGGACAACAGATGTCCGCCTGAAATTATTTCTTCCACACAAATGTAAAACCTAACTGATATATATATTCCTGATTTATGCGCCAAGGCTTTGTTGCTTTGACTAATTATGTGCAGAGTTCTGTAATGCGCGATTGATTGATTGATGGATGGATGGGGATTGTTGTGTTGTTGGGCTCTCTCTCTCATTATTTGCAAAATTGATATTGTAAAACAGATGTTTCCGCTCCCACTTCATTGTTATTTAATTAGCCCCGTTGCCCCGTATTCCGTTGTATCGAAAGTTTGGCGCTTGATTAATGTTTGGCCATCGCTCTATCCGCTCGTAGGTAGGAAATGAGCGACGCAATCGATAAATGAATAAATGACAGCTAATTAATCCAAACACATGCACACTCGGATAATTGTTATATGGGCGACCGGCAAGCAGGCCAGGACACTCGCTGTCGTCCTTGTGGCATTTTAAATGCAATTTCATTCGCCGCGAAAGAGCGAAAAAGTGAAATGCATTAAAAATTCATTAGCATTTAACTGACACGGCAGCAGCGGGACATTGATATCCCGAAATGGAATGCAATTGCAATTAAGCAGGAGATCGATTGCTGTTTTAGTTGTCATTCTCGTACTTTTTCTCTCTCGGCTTGAGCCTTTGGGCCAAGTTCAATGAGGCGAGAGAGCTTTATTGACTCAGCTGCCATAGCCTCGAGCTGTTTATAGTTGCATCCATGCTGCAGGCTCAGTGCTCACTTGCATAATCACATACCCCACACTGAACAAAGAATTTATTTAGTGTTCGTGCTGAACAGGGAGCTTTCAGAAACATCGCTAGGTCAACATGGTATGCCTAAGAACTCCATGTCTTTTAATTTAGAAATTTTAAATATCGACCTATCAGGCCCCGACGGAAACATGTTGGTCCTTCAAGCCGGATAGGTCGTGACTCCAAAATTCCCAAATTAAAAGACGTAAATAAATAAAGAAAATAAAACACTTTGGTCCATCGAGCCGGACAGGTCAAGATTCCAAATTCCCAAACTAAAATACATAAATAAATAAATAAAATAAAATATTTTGGTCCTTCGAGCCGGATAGGTCGTGATTCCAAATACCCAAGTTTAAAGACATAGATAAATAAGTACATTCTTTATCCTTTTATTTTACTGGAAAATTGAAATAACTTCCTTTAATATCCCTTATATCTCTCCTTCCTTCATATACACAGATCAAAGACTTGTTGTCAAGTGATATTTTCTGGTTTACAGAAAACATTTTTCACCAGTGCACAAATGCCTCTCCCCGAACGAAATGGATAACTTGCCAACATTCACAACAGCTGCAATCTGGGATGATGGGATCGTAGGTGGACTTGCGTGGAGTTGGGTTCGGGCTCGGTCTCCGGTCTCCGGCTCGTTCTGACTTATGCATTGCCACGCATGAATTATTCAAATACTTTAGCCATGCTATATGCATTGCCGGGAGCTGCTGGCTGGCAACGGAAGGCCGGGAAAAATGCTGGCACAACACGTAAACGAAACCGAAAACCAGAACTCAAACAGCATAAACTGCAGCCACTCGAATTGGATTGAGTTTTTTTTTTGCTGAAAATGCAGCAAATGCAACTGCCTGGCTTCTAACAGGATGTGGGGGCGTGTGGGCGTGGCATGGCTCAAAGTCACACAAACACCAACAGCGACTAGGACATGGTAAAACAGAGTTATGAAGGAAAATAGTGGCATAACCCATTTCAGGACAAGGTTAGCCAACCAACCAACCAACCAGCCAGCCACATGTTCATTTGAATGTGGAAAACATTCAATTTCTGGCCGTAATCCGGTGCTCACGAATTTTCGCTCAGAAATAAACCAGGAAAAATAACAAGAGCTAGAATAACAGGCCACAGAATCGATTGCAATTGCGAAACTCGCTGGCAAACTCGAAAATCTCTCCATTCCAGTCCATTCCCTGCCCTCATGGAAACTAAATAATTGTGTAACTTTCGGGGGCAAAGGCAATTTGATAAATTGTTGGGCTGAAATCGCTGCTGATTTTGGTAATACCGAAATGATGTGATTCCGACTGGTAAAGGCAGGCCGATCCGGCATCCAGATTCCAGTATCCACAATCCGGATCCCAGCATATTTGCTCAACTTAATGGCTGAAAAGCAACAGAAGCGCGTAGTTCGATTATTTAATGCAAATCCAATGCATTGTCAATCAGCCCCACACAGCAGACTCCTCGTCTCCTCGGCTCTTCATCTCCTCGCCCCGTTCTCGGCTCTCGACGGCGCAGTTGGCAAAGCGATTTTCAATTTCCAATTTCAAATTTCAATTCTATGCAAAGTAGTCGATGACTACAGTCCCGGCCTCTTCTCACAGTGCCACAGCCTCCAGTCACACCCACACTCTCGAACGGCTTCTATGTGTGCCAACTATTGACACAGAACTCGCTCAGCCACCCAGCCACACACACACGCCCACAACACACACACACAGTGGCAGAGCACTTGAGCAAATACCCGACGATCCGAGACACACACAGAGACAATGCCAGGACTCGCTCTCAAGAGGGGTGAGCACTGGTTCGAGGGGCCTCGGGCTGTTCCACCAGATGAATTCGCTTCAATTAATTATGGAATTGGTGGTTATTCCAAGGAGATTCACTACTTATTGTCAGAGGAGCGTAGAAAAGAGTCCTTAAATAAGGAATGAGTATGAAATCGTATAACCTTTGTGAAAGTTACTTAGTCGAGCTTACTTTTGGATCATTAAATATTTTTTAAAATTTGTTTCTGAAGGAAGACCATAAAATTTCTCCTTTTCCTAAATATTTATCAATGTAACTGATTAAAATTTATAAATTTATGTTAAGTATATATAAACAAACTGTTCAGTTTTTTGTTCATATCCTTACTTTGCCTCATTAGAGTCTGTAAGTCTTAAGCAACTCCTCGAATTTCCCAATAAGCCGTTTTAAGGAACTCCTTTGCCTAGTCAGCTTTCCCCGCCGCCATCCTTGCCCCTGCCCGTGTCTGTATCTGGCTTTATCTGCCTCGCACCATCGCATATAGTTTACTTGCGCTAATAGCATCGAACGAGCTGGAAATCAAAGCAACGACATCCAGCTGAGACACACCGCCGCCTCCGCATCCTTCGGCCCGCGCAATGTCCTGGCCTGGCCTCGTCTCCTGCCGCGTGTCGCAAGTGCATTCAATTACTTGATGTGTCTATATGGCAGCTACAATGTCTCCTCGTTGCTCGTATCTGTCCCTCCGCGTTTAATACAATTGCTATTTTGTAGTGAAAGCGAACGGGGCGAGGGGGCCACAAAAGGAGAGAAAGGGAAAGAAAAAACAAATTGTAAAAGGTATAAAATTGATGGATAAAATGATGCAATGGCACTGGCTTTTCCAGCATCCTTAGCATCAGCTACAGCTACAGCTACAGCGACAGCTATAGCTACGGGATTTTTGCTGAGCCCTGGATGCTGGCCCCGTGATTGTTTATCCGTCGCAGCCATAGCTCCCAGGGCTCCTGTCGCAGGTGAGTCGAGTCGAGGGCAGGATGTATATATATATATAAATAAATATGAGTGCTTGCTCGGCTGGGGCACTTAAATGCTGTAACCCGGCTGCAGAAGAAGGGAGCGAAATATTTTCGCTGTCGCTCGTAATGGAAATTTCAGCACTATGGCAGTTCAATTGACGACCTTCATGTTCCCGAATGAAAGGCTCAGGGATAAGCGGAGGGCTCAGGAGGATGAGTTACAGCCCGGTTTATGGATTTTCCATTTGCAATTGGGTTTAATATATTGCTAGCTCGGAGAATGAGTTTTTTAAGGCTTTTAAATTCTACATTTATCTGTGTATTTACCCTACAAAAATTCCCACATCCTTTGCGAAATAATTGAAGTGTTAAAATAAACCGTATTCCACTTAATAAATACCTTTATCTATTGTGTATTATGTATACAATTGCCAATTTCATCTGTAACCAGAAGCCATTCGTTGATTAATCGACTTACCTGCAAGGAAACAAACGTAATTTTCAATTAGCAAATTGTTAATAAATGCCACTTGCATTGTATGTTGCCGGCTTAGGCTGCCAACAAAAGTTTGCAATGGTTTTATGACACGAAAAGCCCATGAAAGCATCCGGAAAACCACAACAGGCCACCGTTCGATGCTCTCAGGAGATTAGTGATACAAGTGTACTGCACATCATCCCATATCCTCCCCACCCTATAAACTCCACACAAAAGGCCGTTAAGTCAATAGAGAGTGAGGCAGAACAATGCGATATTAAGTTTAATAGCCTTAAAGTCTGCTTATCATTTGGGATTTAATTGAAAATTTCTGTTGACCAAAGAACATGAACATGACGTGTGAGGAAATGAAAAGCTCGGGGCCAATGGGAGCGAGGAGCAGCTGGCAGCTGTCACGAAATGGAAGCCCCGCTCGTGTCATCTTCCCAGCAGCTGGCCAAAAAAAAAAGTAAAGAAAAAAAGGTGGAAAGTTTCCACTTTCCGCATGTGGAACCACATGCGGTTCTATTATCAGAGAATGAAAATATTTGGCCAAGCTGCACTTGACCAACAAAAACCCAGCCTGAATTAGCCAGAAGCAGGTACACTAAGGGAAAGGGATTTTAAGGGATTTCAAGTGACTTTCAAGACATTTTTAGGTTAACATATTTAAAACTGCTTGCTTTACGATTAAGTATTTTTAAAGATTTTGTTAAGCCTATTTTTTAGTCTGAAATTCAGCTTCTTCATCAAACAATCCCTTCCTCGCTCAGTTCAAAGTAATGCAGACTTTGATATACTTATTTCTTTGTGTGCAGTCCCCTTGGACTGTTGCTTTCTCTCATAAATTCTAATGCGGGTGTGAGTGTGTCTGTGTCTTTGGGAATTTTTTGTTTTACTTTCGGCGCTTGGTTTTTGTTTATGTCTTTTTTTTCGGGGAGAGTGGCGGATGGATGCTGTTGATGGGGCGAAGGTGTGGCCAGGCGGAGGGTGGTTGCTTTTTCTGGGGGATGCCTCTGTTAATAATGCGTTGTCGGTGGGACCCGGCTTTTTGTGTTGTCGCAGCTGCAAAACTCATGCTTTTGATATGGCAGATAAGCCCAGCATAAAATATTTTATTAGCCAGCGACTGCACTCCGCTCTGTGGATGGGGGAGGGTGAAAAAAGTCCGACATAATGACGTCGACAGCGAAAAAAGGAAAAAACTGCCACTCAACTCAAACAGTGGAATTTTTTTTCGCTTTTTTTTTTCTTTCGGCAGCTTAGACATAAATTCCTTGCCGGCAGAACGGGTATGGCGAACGGGGTTCAGGGGCATGGAAAATGTTCCATTTACCCCGAGAGAGGCGCGGGGGGATAATGAGCCCAGGCTGGTAAGGGCAAGGGTATCCGGGGTGCGTTGTGCGCCGCTTACTTTTGCCTTTTCGGTTTCCGCCGCCGTCTTTTTGCGAAAATGAAAATTAATGAATGCGAGCAAATGCTTTTGGCATTGTGCCAGGCGAAGGCAACATACCAAAGACACTAAATTAAATGTCATATGTCAACTTCTCCAGCTACGCTTCTGTTTCTGTTCTGCTTCTGTTTCTGGGTTTGTTTGCCCCGAAAGCGTGTGTGTGTCCCCTGGCTTATTCCTTATTTCATCTGCTGTTTGTCTTTGCCACGGCCCGCAAGTTCATTTAGCCAGCTGCCAGCAGGCTGCCGCCCCTAATGCCCGCTTGATGTGTTTTAAATTAAATTTCGATTTTAGCCGCCGTCGCCGCCGCCGCTTTTCTAGCGTAATTCGATTGCACGGCCCATCCGTCTGAGAGTTCAATTCAATTATGCCAAAAAGACCAAGAGGCAAAGCCAAAGACTCCGATCCGAGCCCAGGCTAAAAGCTTTATAAGTAGTTAGGAAAAAATATTAATTTAATTTCCGGTTAACACTCACGTGTGCCAGGTGTTGTCGTCAACTCTCTCCCCTCTGAATTTTTTTATCTACCTCGCAGCGCGTTAAATTATTTAATGGCTCGTGTCAAAGGTAATAAATGTTCGCTTTTTACCTTTTTTCCACCGCAAGGGTTGAGGAGGGATGAGAGCACCCCCAACAGCAACGCAGACAAAGGGCAGAAATCGCTTTTAATGCGCTTAATAGTTCGCGCATCATTAAGTTGGATTGCATAAAAAAAAACAAAATGTGGAATGGTGACCGCATAAAAGAAATATCCTTATGGGGATATTTTTTACAAGGCATCCTTCCCTGCACTTAATTGCAAATCAATATGGCAGGAACCGACTGCTAATTGCACACTCCCATAGCCGTCCTCGAACCTCACACCCTTAGGGGGCGGTCTGGTCGGTGTGGATTTCAGTCTGCATTTTTGAATTGCCTTGAATTTTCCAGATTTTTTTTTCGCCACACCAAATGTCGAGTGTCAGCCGGTAATTTTCAATTTCCATGCAAAGCAGGAATCTCAAATGAATGCGCCCTCTCATTCCGCAGAAATGTCTCGATTGAAGCTTCGGTTTTTCCAACGCATGTGTAAAAAAAAATATTGTAAATAATAAATGAGATCGAGGCTAGAAGAAGTCCGGAACGAAAAAGTTTTCGCTTTAACCGCATGACTTTTGCTTTTATTGCTACCGTTTTTCTCTCGATTTTTGCCATTTCACACTTGGCCATAATGGCGACGGCGAAACCCGTCGAGAAAATTGCCAGAGCAACAAATAATAAAAACAGGCAAGGATGGGATATGTGCGATGACTTTGAAGTGCTCATCTAGAAAGCATTCAGGAGATAGGAAATCGAATTTACAAAAGGAACTGGGAGACACTCAGAACTTCTTAATCAGGCAATGATTTAAAAAATTATTGAACACGATTTATACTAAACATATTTATTAAAAAATTGATAAAGAAATTTTTATGTCAGTTCTATTTTAAGGGGAATTTAGTTTAGCTAACAATTAGGAAGTATTTCTTAGAACTATTAATTTCTTTGATACAAATTAAACAATTTAGTGTAATAAATAATTATGTATTATAAAACTAGAGCAAATGAATTCTTATTTTGAATTAAAAAGAACAGGTCCATATTTAGCTGGAGAATTACTACCAATGATATCATTCTTTTGTCACTGAAAATAATGAAAATAATTCTACTGGCCAAGAAGGAGTTAAGCCCTGTGAAATTATAGCTGAAAATATGGTTTTAAAGCCGCATTCAGACCATTTCCCTTCGGATGACAATACAGTTCCAGGGCCAGTCCCAGTTCCTGTTCCTCGTCCTGTCCCCGTCCTGTTGCCATTTTCCCACTTCCCCCCTGAAGCAGCCCACGTGTATAACTTATTTATAAGGCTTTTACGCACAAATACACAAAAATGTGCCGAGCCAGAGCTGCAAACAGAGCTGGCAACGAGTGTACATGTACTGGGCCAGGTCCTGGGCCTCGTTCGGGGGGATATTCCAGGGCTTTTGTTACTTTAACCCGCTTTCAGCAGAGAATTTGCAAATGGACTTGGCGAAAGCGAAACTTGTCCTTTGTGTGCGCTTTACACATGTTATCGGGGTCGGGGCTGCCCACATATATATATATATATATATCCTCGCATATATCCCAGGCAGAGTCAGTAGTTATGGAGTGGCAAGGGATGCCCGAGATAATTGCGTCTTTGTGTGCCCAAATATACGAACGAGTGCGAGTGCGAGTACGAGTGTATTCATAAACATTTCCACAGACACACACTGAGAGACATGAGTATTTTTCGGTCTAGGGCTATGGGGGATATTGCCGACTGTCAACTTTCTGTGGCAATGAAATGGCTGCCTGGCAGCCATTAAAAATGTAAAATAGGAAACAACAAGGGGCAACGAATACTAATATTTTTTTACGACCAAGCATTGTGCAAATTTGTACATCTATGACATGTGGTAGCACTTTTCACAGTAAGTCTTCTTTATTCAAGCTTCGAGAACCGACTGGCTCT